>JZKD02S1993206.1:232058-243073 GCA_000966675.3 Picea glauca | reverse complement strand
CTCTTATAACCAACTTATGACCTTTGCGACAAGTTGTATAGGAGTTGCGACACTTGCGACAAGCGAGAGGTATGTGCGACACTTATCCAGTTGAGTGATTTGGATGTGTAACATTCATGGCAATAGAAGACTCTGATAAAGAAGACTCTGAAATAGAAAATGAAGAAGCATATGTAGAAGAAATTGAAGAGGTAGAAGTTGACTTCCGAGAAGTTGTTAGAAAAATGACCAATACCGTCATAATTAAAACAAATCAAAGAAATTTTACCTCTATACATGTCTTTGGTTCCCTTGTTCAATGTTTTGACAAAGTGGACCACTTCTTCATCATATTTTGAGACGTCACTGTTGCTGCTAAGTTATTTTTTTTTTTTTCTTTAACTTTTTGGATGCTTTGAAGGCTGCTTCTTTTATATTTGGATTTTCCTGTTCAATTCCCATTTCATATGCTGTGAAGATTCCATGTAATTCATCCATGCTTATTGAGTTCAGATCTTCTCTTTCTTTTAGTGTTGATATCTTAGGGTCAAATCTCATAGGAAGAGATCTTAGTACATTTTGAACAATTACAGATTCTTTGATTTTTTCTCCCAATCTTATGATTGCATTTACTATTTCATCAACTCGTAAAAAGTAAGATGCAATATTCTCATATTCCTTCATCTTAAGTTGTTCAAACTGACCTCTATAAGTTTTAAGCTTTGTTTCTTTGACTTTCGAATGTCCTTCATAAATATTTCGAAGTTTGTCCCAAATCTCTTTAGAGGATTTACAATGTGCAACTTTGGTGAATATCGTTTCACTAAGACCATTCAGAAGCGAATTTGTGGCTTTGGAATTATTCTGACCAAGTGTCACTACTTTGTCATTTGTTGGAGAAACTGCTAGTACTGTGTATCCATCTACAATTGATTGCCAAATTTCAAATCCCCGTGCCTATATATATGTCTTCATCCTTATGCTCCAAAATGCATACTTATGTCCATCAAACTGTGGTATTCCATTTTTATACAAGTTGTTTCTCTCCTTGATCTTCCTTTTAGTGGTTAAACTAATTTCTGAAGGAACCCGCTCTGATTCCAATTGTTGGATTACTGAGAGGGGGTGATCCAGAATCGGATCTAGGAGCTTGATGGGTCTCAGAAAGGCCTAAAAATCAAAGTTCACAGAATGGAATCAAAATGGATGTGTGTGTAGGCCTTGTCAATATAAACCCAACGAAACTTGAATAGGCTCAAACAAATGTTGTATGCTCAAGTTCATTTGTTCGTTTTTTCAAATGGAAAAAAAAATGATGATTGTACAGTCCATATTGTGCCACGTGGAAACTGACTGTATAGGTCATAAGACTGTACAGTTGACGTAGTAGGCACAATTGGAATATTCTATAGGTGACACATGGCTGGCTGATTGGGTGTACATACATTGATGTGGATGGATAGGTGGACCAATATGGGGTGACACATGTCACCACTGCAAGGGTGACACATGACACGCCCATATGACAACATGTGGTAGACAGTGATTGGACAGACATGATGACTGGGTAGATGTGGGGTCCAATCTGATTTTGACACTTGTCATGGTATTCAGTGAATGAGGAGGTGCCACATGGCCCAGACGTGGTTTGCCACGTGGAACCCATTGGTTGGTTATTGTGTTTGGTAAAATTTTGTTGGAGTTTAGGGGATTTGAACTAGAGACCTCTCCACCGGGCTAGTGACTTGACAGGTTGAGCTAGCCAACCTACCTGTGCATTGTTTATTAACCCTATACAACCATGTATATATTTAATTTTGATGTGTTTGATATATGGGCGGAGGTATGGCCTAGGTTTTCAAACATTACCATATGCCCATACTTAACCCCATTGTAAAATCACGTGCAGATGTGGCATTAGCCCCAGGGCTATGGTCTTTACACCATAAGACCCGGAGGTATATGGTTGTAGGTACGAGAGAATAGGGGGTATCCCAGTTAGTCAATCTAGCCCGTCGACCAGGGGCTACACCTGTGTTGGTGCATGGAGTTATGGTATGTGGCCATATGGCCCATACGACCAGTGTAGCGCTAAGGACCCGGGGCTTAATCATTAGTGCCTACCTGAGATCACATGGAAAGAAACAATATGACCAAGGGCATGGGAAAAAGGGGTTGCGCCCAATATTTTTTCCCAAGTGGGTTATAAACTTTATAATATGATTTTTTAAGGAGTTTAGCCTGAATTTTGGATATTTTGGGCTCTTTTTGGGGGATATTGGGCCTTTTTTAGGCCAGATCTTGGGGGGAAGTTGGGAGATGGTTACAAACTTCATGTCTATATAAACCATGCCTTATTGAGGACATAGAAGGAGATTCAGAGTAGTTTTATGATGAATATTTTGCAAGCCAAAGCCATTTTTACACAGGGAAGTTGTTGAGGAGCACACCTTTGTGGGCCATTTATGGGAGCTCCGGTCATCCGATTTCAGTGCCATTTCTTTTGTTGGGTTCTAGATACCTGGTAGAATAAGAAAATATCTGTTTTGTAACATTTTGGAACTACTGTGATGTACTTTTAAAACTGCAAACAGAAACAAGAAATCCTCACCCACTAAGACAAAGGCCCGGAGATGTAGGCGAGATTGTTGAACTCCATTATCACATTGGTGTTTATGGTTTATTCTTTATTTCAGATCTGTATATGTTTATGTGGTTGTGATACTCTTCCTCTTTCATTCATATTCCATAAATGGTTAATAAACACATGCATTAATAACTCAATTATTTTCATTTAAAAGTTCTTTTTGGATTAGGGGGGAGAATCGATAATAGAGTAATATAATATTTTTTCTCCAAAAATTCAAGTGTTATATCAATGTAGAATTATCATCCAATAGTTACATAGTAAATAAACAATGAACAAATGAGCAATCACACACATACATAGTATGCCAATGTTTTTACATGGAAACCCAAAGAGAAAGAAAACCACATAATGTTTTTTCTTATATGTCTTGAAGAATTACATTCAATGGAAGCACCAACTTCCTTTGTTTTCTAGATACAACTGGAAGAAGGCTCCAACCCCCTAGTTTCTCAGGATACAAACTGAGGGAAGATCCAACTTCCCAATTCTCTGGATACAACCAGAAGGAGGCTACAACCCCCTAAGTTATCCACCTACAACTGGAAGGTGGCTACAACAACCTATCCTTGCCCCGTCCAACCGCCCTGAAATATAAATTCCAAATGTAGACAACCTGTCACTGTCACTAAATCAACCACTTCCAGTGTCAACCTGCCACTGAATAAACCACTGCCACTGTCAACCGGTCATTTTCAACCTATACCAATAACCTGTAACAACCTATACCAATCAATCTGCACCAAACAACCTGTACTAATAACCTAAACCAACAAGTACCATGCATCAACCTTGACTCGTCAAGATGTACCAACATCATTAATTGTACACCTCATGTATGTGCCAAATCATTAACTATACACCTCATTTATGTGCCAACTCATCAAATATACACCTCATGTATGTGCCAACTCATCAACTACTTGTCTCAACCATGTACCCAACATGTACCTCAACCATATACCAAAGACATACACCAATATAACCATCAAAAGTTATCTAACAATTCATCACTCTATCCATAAACCAAATACCATAAACCCTTACATCAAACCATGTACCACAACCTCATTGTTATGTAGCCTCAAGCTAAACCAACAACTTCAGAAACACATCACAACCAAAAGACCAATACCCATATGCCAAATACCAACAACAAAATAGCAATTGTATCCCTCAAAAAATATGATATATGCAACAATACTAAACATCCAATACCATCTCGATAGATAAAACCTAGCTCACAAAACATACCTCAAACAAAATGTGCCATATCTCTCATAAATAGACCCCAACCATGTTGTTGCCGCAATTTTTCTACCACGATTTTTCTGCCACACTTTTTCTTCCGTGATTTTTTTGTCGCACTTTTTCTACCATGATTTCTCTGTCGTACTTTTTCTACCGCACCTTTTCTGTCACAATTTTTCTACCGCACTTTTTCTTCCTTGGTTTTCCTGCCACACATTTTCTGCCGCACTTTTCCTAACACGCGTTTCCTACTGCACTTTTCCTGCCGCACATTTTCTGCTGCAATTTTTCTCTATCAATAATACCTGCCCAAATAACCTTTCACAAAATAGATATTCAATGATATTCAAGTGTGATTAAATGAGAGATCTTTGCCTCTTTTTTATAATTTCATGTAGAATTACACTTTCCTTATTTTAGGGATTTCTCTATTTACTTTATTATTTAAATAATTTCTTTTGCAAACACTTGACTTTTGGGGGCTTCTATATGACTCGTGAGGGTTCTTCAACTTCATATGGCCATAACTCTTTAACCGTGAGGATTTATGTGATGTTCCACATACCACCGGAAATGGCATGAAAATAACTATCCATATAGTATAGTTTCACTAACAAATTCATTGACCTTTATCTCATTATTCCACAATTAAGCATGGATTCTCTAATGATACTTCTAGGATAAATCAATCCACAAAGAGTCTTCTCGTGAGGGATTTCACCATAAGGGGTCCACTTTGGAGTTCATCCATTTGTACTTCTTATCAACCATGACAAGAAAATAATGATTCATCTTTACATCAAACAAACTTGGGTCGATTACCCAAACCTTTGTGCTACCGGGATTTCTTCAAGGGTTGACATCAATGACAACCAACCTTAATCAACATAATTGAGCATGGAAGTAGCCATTGGAAAGGTCTTGAAGAGTAGAAGATAATTTTTCACCCAAAAATTTGATTTGAATAGTCAAGTTCTCAGGAAATCAACAGAAAATAAGTCTGATATATATTAATGAATCAGAATGGTTCATTTTTTCATGAAATTATGAAGAACAATTAGCATGACAAAGTTCTAGTTGCTGCACATTTTTGCATAAATAAGAGCTATCAGATCATAGTCAACACATAATGTAGAGTAATGGAGGATACTGAGGTAGTCTTCAGTCAAGAAGATGAAATCATAGGGTTGAATTTCCACTTGGATAGGGAAGGAACCAACTCCAATGGACATGGAGGAGAAAAGGAGGAAGCCATAAATCTAGTTGAGACCCTCAAAAAATTGCAGACAGATGTCCAAAGCCACAAGGATTATAATTAGAGGCTTATGAGGGCCAAGGAACAACATGAAGAATTCAACATGAAGCTAATTCAGATCCTAGAAATAATTGAAAATAAGTTGGATAAGGAGAGTGGCTCAAGCAAATTAGGAAGTCACAGGACCCCTGAGAAGAAAGGAAGATTAAGGAGTGGTAGCAAACATCCCCATCATGCCCAAAACAAATCCCATAGAGGAACACACAGTAGCTCAAGTCCATCCCTTGTTAGGAAGCATAGGAGGTCTGGGGTGGATTAGTTGAAAGGAGAAATAAATAAGATCGAACCTCCTACTTTTGATAGAGAGCACAAGAAGTATGAAGATGTTCAGATATGGTTGCTAGGAATGATGAAGTATTTCCAATTGCATAACTATTTATCTCATGCAAAAAGAATAATTTTCATCTATCAATTGAAAGGAAAGGCATCCATGTGGTGGGATCAACTTGTGTAAGTACAACACCTTAGGGAGAAGAATGTGACTTGGAAGGAATTCAAAAGGCATTTTGAGAAGAAATACCTCACCAAGAGGTATTATGATAAAAAGATGAAAGAATTATTTGAACATAAAATAGGCAACATGACTATTGATGAATATGAAAGGAGATTATTAGAGTTGTTGAAGTATGTCTCCTTCATCAAGGATGAGAGAGTGAATATTCAGAGGTACCTGAGTGGGTTGTCATCTTTCAACAGTGATAAAATCCAATATGATGATCCCAAGACTCTGGAAGAAACTATAAGGAGATCAAAATGTTTATATGATCAACAAAAAGTAAATCCTACTTTCCATAAGGCTTGGGAGGACAACAATAAGTTCAATAAGGAATAGAGGTAGAAGGTAAATAGCCCTCTATTTTTCATAAACAATCCTCAAGGACATCCATATTTTAGAGAGAATAGAATGGCTGAGGTAGGTGGGAAAAGGCCAAGGCAGACACCCATTCAATGTTGGGGCTGTAAAGGAGACCACAAGTATAGATATATTCCTCACAAGGGTGACAAAGTGAGATTTGTCCACAATGTACAATAAGAAGAAACAATGGAGGACATTGACATAAGTGTACCAAGGATCTATGCATACCTATACAACAAGCAAGTTGACTTTCAATCACACATGATTGAATTTGAAGGTATGATCAATAACCATGCCTTTACTATTTTAATAGAATCAGGATCTAGTCGTAGTTACATAGATCCTAAATTTGTGGAAAGATTGATTTTCCAAGAAGAAAGCATGGGAAATATTGGCTAGTACAACTAGCTACATGAGCCAAGAGAAACGTTGTTGAGTTGGTTAAATCATGTCCAGTGGACATGAATAGGCTAAGTACCAAGGCATATTTGAAAATTTGTCCATTGGGTTCGTATGTCTGTCTAATTGGTATGGATTGGTTATACCAACACCATGTTGTCTTAGACTATCATAACAAGGCATTTACTTTCCTGGATGAGGAAGGGAACCCAAGAACAGTCTAAGGAATTCCTAGGGCAATTAATGTTTGAGAGATCTCAATAATGAAACTGAAGAACTGTTATAGGAATGGCTACCAACTATTTGCAGCTCATATGGAGGAAGCATCTAAGGATAATGTGCCAAATATGGAGGATCATGGAGTCCTGAAATATTTCGAAGATGTGTTTAAGGATATACTAGGACTACCCCCAAATAGAGATATTGATTTCTCTATAAATTTGATGCCTGGAGCAGCTCCAGTATCAAAGACTCCCCACGAAATGAGTACACTAGAGTTGAAGGAGGTGAAAATGTAGCTTGAAGAGATGTTGAAGAACTGGTATATATGCCCAAGTGTGTCACCTTGGGGTGCCCTAGTCTTGTTCATGAATAATAAATATGGGACATTGAGATTGTGCATCGATTTCAGACAATTGAACAAAGTAACCATAAAGAACAAGTATCTGTTTCCAAGGATCGATGATGTCATTGATTAGATAAAAGATGCAAGGATATTCTCAAATATTGATCTCAGGTTAGGATATCATCAAGTAAGGATTAGATATGAATACATCAGCAAGACCTCCTTCAGGACAAGGTATGGTCATTACGAATTCAAAGTGGTGCCATTTGGGTTATCAAATGCACCGGTTGTTTTTATGTGATTGATGAATGGTTTTTTCAGGGAATACATAGACAATTTTGTCATTGTATTTTTGGATAAAATTCTTGTGTATTCCAAGTCAAAATAAGAACATAATCATCATTTGACAATGGTGTTAGAAGTGTTAAGAGACCACTAAATGTATTCCAAATTGAGCAAGTGCTCATTTTATTAGAACATAATTCACTATTTGGGGCATATCATATCCAAATAAGGGATAGCAGTGGACCCTAAAAATATTGAGGCCATTAAAGGGTGGACAACACCTAAGAATGTGACATAAGTTAGATCCTTCATGGGTCTAGTTGGCTACTACAGAAGGTTCATTGCAGCATTTTCGATAATTTCTCACCCAATCACTTCCTTGCAAAGGAAGGGGGTGAAGTTTCAATGGAAAACTGAATGTGAAAAGAGCTTCCAACAATTGAAGTAGTTGTTAACCAGTGCTCCAATTCTGAGAATTGCATATCCAAATGAAGATTGTGTGGTTTGCACCGATGCATGAAAACAAGGACTTGGTGGAGTCCTTAGTCAAAACGGATTTGTGGTATGTTTTGGATCCAGAAAACTAAACGAGAATGAAAGCCTCTATGCCACTCATGATTTGGAGTTGGAATCCATAGTGCATGCCTTGAAGAAGTGGAGGAACTACCTCATGGGAAAGAGGTTTGAGCTAAGGATAGACCATAATGGTATGAAATATTTGTTTGATCAATCAATTTTGAATGCTAGTCAAAGAAGATGGTTGGAATTCCTCTGTGAGTATGACTTTGATATTAAGCACATCAAAGGAAAGGAGAACAAATTGGATGATGCACTCAGTAGGAGAGTGCATGAACTGCATGCTATAGCCATTATCATGTATCAAATTGATCTTAAAGGAAGAATTTCTGAGGATGCAAAAGTTGTTTTGCAGTACAAGAAATTGGTAACAAAATTGTAGTAGAAGGTTGAATATTATGAATTGGGAATTGATGGAATTATCTTGTACAAGAATAGATTTATGTACCCAATTCTCCGGAATTGAGGAGTACAATTTTAAAAGAGATGCATAATGTACCTTATGTTGGGCACCTAGGATATCAGAGAATAATTTCAGCAGTCAAGAGGCTATCATGCAAGTTTCATCACTAAATTTTCTAGAACAAGCAAGGAGCATGAGGCTATCATGGTGGTGGTGGACAAGCTTACTAAATCTACCCATTTCATTCCTATCAAGGTTACTCACAAGGAAACCAATGTTGCTGATATATATATGAGATAAGTAGCATGCTTTCATGGCATACCCAAGACTATTATGTTTGACAGAGACCCAAATTTTACCTCAAAGTTTTGGAAGGGGTTATTCAAAGGGTTTAAAAGAAATATAAACTTCAACACAACTTATCACCCTAAATCTGATGGGAAAACAAAGAGGGTGAACCAAGTGATAGAAGATATGCTAAGGATGTATGTGATGGAAAACCAATCTAAATGGGAGGATTATCTACACTTGGTAGAATTTTCCTACAACAATGGGTACCAAGAAGAACTGAAGATGAGCCCATTTGAGGCACTTTATGGTAGAAAGTGAAATTGGGCCATAGTTTCTTAGAGAAATGGAACAGAAAATGTTGAAGATTAAACACAATTTAAAGGCTTCCCAAGAAAGGAAGAAAAGCTATGCTGACAAGAACAAAAATCACAGGGAATTTAAATTGGGTTATCATGTTTTCTTGAAAGTGAAAGCCAACAGAATTTACCTGAAGTTGGGAAATTGTTCCAAGTTGGCAGCTAGATATTGTGGATCATTTGAAATCCTAGAGAGGATTGGACCAATAGCTTACATGCTTGCATTAACTACATATATTTATATACATAATGTATTCCATGTATCGTTGCTTAATAAATATATACCTGATGCTAACCATGTTATTGATTGGAATGTGATTTAGGTGGAGCAAGAAAGTGCTTTTCAAGTGCATCTGATATGCAATCTGGACTGGAAAATAAAATTTCTCTGGAATCGAGCCATAGGGCTTGTAAAGGTTTAATGGACCTAGTACGGTCCTAAGGATGCAACCTGGGAGCATGAAGATGCTATGTGGGTAGAATACCCACACCTTTTTGAAGATTTTGAAAATCTTTCTGATGTTATGTAAATGACTTGCACTGAGGGCAGTGCAAAAATAAGAGGAGGGGATTTTAATACCCCAAGGTTGAGCCCCTGTTGAATTGTAATGATTTTTATAGGATGGTGATCTAAGTATTTATAAGATAGTAGGATTATGTGTTAATTAGGCTGAAGATCCTAGATGCTAAGGACGGAGAGCCTATTTGTGTATATGTAATTATGAAGATTATTAATAAAATAAATGTTTGCGCGTAGACCAACCACGAAGAAAGAGTTATGGGGGACTAAGATCCACTAAGAAGGGAAGGTAAAGGGGGTTGAGAGGCTAGGAAAAGGGGCTAAGCTTGACGGCCTAACCTAAGGGAATATTATAATTTATTTCCTAAATTACTAAATTTTGGGAAATAAACCCAGCCATGCTAAGTTCCTTTGGGAAGGGGAACGAAACTCCAAGTGGAGAGGAATGAGCTCCTGGAGAGCCAATTGTTATTCAAGACTCATGCAAATTTGTGTGTGAGAATTTATAGCATTGGGGGTTCTCTCTCACCATTCTGGCTCCCTCACGCTTCTCAGCATTCTGGCCATTCTGACCATTCTCAGCATTCAGACCATTGCTTTCCATTTTTCCTCATGGGCTCATTCTCACAATTCTTGCCATCCCTTGTCTACTTCACGTACGCACTAAGTAGGCACGTAGCTAGAGTCATTTCTATCATTGTTTAACCTCTTTCATTATGAACCTTTGTAATTTTTTGAGTCATCCCTTGCCTTACCCATTTTTCTACCGTGGTTTGAAGAGGTAGGTTGTCAAGCCCATGGTTGAAGAAGCAGCTTGTCAGGCTCGTGGTTGACGAAGCAGCTTGTCAAGCCTGTGAGAAAATCTCTCCAGGTGAGAGAGATTGTTGGGGAATTGATTTCTTTTGGAGGTATTCCAGTAGCAACTACAGATCTTTGAGAATTCCTGATCTGACATATTGTTGAATCCCTGGAAAGGAAGTGGACCATTCGATGTGTTAAGGTCCTAACCCGCACATAGGTAGATCAATGTATTCAGATGTAATAAAGGTCAATATTAATAAGGCCTTTCAATAAAATAGAATAAGGCGAATGTAAGAAGACCTAATAGAAGCTTCCACTTCTAGAAGGATCTTCCTCTAGATGCTTCTCTTAATAAACATATTTAGTATAAATAATGGTCGAGGGTATGAAAACCCTAGCTTGGATATTATTGTAACAGAGCGCTACTCAACTGGAGGTTGCCCCCTCGAAGAGGCCTGTGAACATTTTTTTCTGAATCAAAGTGATTTTCTATTTCTATTTCGTATATCATTTCTATGTATTGTGAATATTATGTTGGATATTTTACTGTTATTCTGCCATTTCTAGCATTTTGTTTATGTTTTGCATATTTTATATATCTGGTATCTTGCAAGTGGTATCAGAGCACTTTCCTTGGCAGAAATTGTGGGTATTTTTTTTTCAGCGTAGAGAGGTATTCCGACATCTTTAAGCCACAAAGATATGTCGTTAAGTGCATAAACCCGCAGTTGAGGGATTCATACACGCAGGAAATACAAGTGGTTCTTAAGC
>JZKD02S1993206.1:211227-221788 GCA_000966675.3 Picea glauca | reverse complement strand
ATAAAGGTGAGGACAATGGGGGATAGAGAGGGAGGGGGATATCGGGATTGTGAGAGAAAGGGTTAGATAAAAGAGGAAAAGACAGAAGGGGGTAGAGATGGATCTTTTGAGAGTGTGAGAGGGTGGGAGAGTGATACCAAGAGAGGGGGAGTAGAGAGAGAGATGGTAGAAGTAGGAGAGAGAGAGGATAAATAGTGGGAGGGAGTAGGGGAGAGGGAGGGAGGACAGGGGTAGAGAGAGTGTGTGTGAGACTATGTATAGATAAGTGTTATGGCATACATAATCTAAGGCATGTTGAACATTGATTGTGAACAATACAAAATCAATTAAATTTAACCTTTTACGCTTGTTACCAGGCTATAAATGGATAATTACAATAGTATAATCTTGAAGAATGTACAAATAGATAAGTGTTCCATTTATAAATAATCGATGCCAACATCATAATAAAAATATCAATCATGGATTTTTGATAATATAAAATCAAACAAGGGGAAATCCCAGAGAGACATGAAAAAACATGACAATGAAATCAAATAAAATCACTGAAAAGGTAATAAATGTGAAAGACAAAATGATTAAAAAACGAATTAAGAAAAACATTCAAAGAAGGATAAATATTCCATATAAATAATATTGAATCCACTAAAATATTATGCTTATATTAAAATAAAAAGGAAGAATCAATGTACTGTAATCATCATTAAACCATGTGAAATCATTATCAACCCATAGGTGAATGGTCATATCCATAAAATATCATTATTAAATAAGAGGTAGGCATATTGAACTTAGGGCTTGGGTGTGGAGGGGGTTAAGGGGTAGAGTATAGGTTATGCCTAGTCTTAGATGGATCTAGGGGGGTGTAGGTCATGGTGTAGGTCAAGCTGTAATTCATTGTCTAGGCCTAGTTCATGGGTTAGGTCATGGTCATGTTCATATAAGTACTCATATAAGTATGCCATTGGAAGAATAAGAAAAAATTAACACTCACCTTATAGGTGAGGCTACATTTCTCTATCACACATATCCTTTATTCATTGTGATCCATGCCTCGCCCTTAGAAGATGTTTGGATTTCTTCGATGTCTACAAACTAAATAATAAAACACGACTCACTAATATTTTTGGTAATTTTTTTTTTATCAAGAAATAATTTTTTTTATGATACCTACCTACCTCCACCACCTAGCGAACCAATGCTCTATTCTCTTTACTGCTCAATTGTATTTCTCCTCTCTTTCTCCTGGACCAAAGAATCAACTCTCTTATCTCCTCCTAGATATGTCATTTTCTTTTTTATGCTATGCCCTATTTTATTTTAAGTCCTTCTGTCACCCACTCATTAGACTTCAAATTAATTTAATTTTGATTTTAGGAACAAAATTTTTCATCCCATCCCTACCATTTTTAATTTTTAACAACACCATTTACATGTACCTCGATTTTTTCTTCCTTTCCTTGGATTTCCTTTCCATGTCATGTATTTCCTTGCCATGCCTTATATTTCCTTGACTTTCCATGCTATTTCATGCCTTCCCTTTGAGACATAAGAGGTTAAGGAGTGTTCTTGGAACATAAACTGCCTATTAGGAATGCGCACACGTTCCTCGTGTGAAAGGATGAGCGCCCAACCTAATGGATTATGATTGAATGTGTTTTAAAGCATGGAACAATGGTTATAGCACCAACATGTGAGTGAAAGGTTTGTTGGGCCTTTAACAAGAGGTATATGCATAGTTCACTTAGGTCTTGAGTGCAGAGGGGGTTAAGGGTCAATTATAGGTTATGCCAAGGATTAGATGGAGCTAGGGGGGTCTTAGTCACGGTCTAGGTCAATATATATGTCATGGTCTAGGTCATGGTCATGTACAAGGTCATGATATAGATCTAGTTCATGTTCAAGGTATATATCTAGGTTTATGTTGTGGTCTAGGTCATGGTCTAGTTATAAATCTAGGTCTATTTCATGGACTACATCATGGTCATTGTATAGGTCTAGGTCATGTTCTATGGTAAGGGTCATAGTATATGGTGTAGGTCTAGGTCTAGGTATTGTGATGCCTTTCCATGTTTAGGTCTTGCTATGTCTAGGTCTAGGTCTAGGTCTTGAAATGTCTAGGTCAAATCCATTTCTTTCCTTGTGATGTACTAAACTTGATATAGTGTGTGAGAGTATGAGAGGGAGAGAGAGGAATACATAGAGGGGGTGTAGAGAGAGAGTGTATGATAGTTTGAGAGTCATAGAGAGGAAGACATAGAGGTGGGTGGAGAGAGAGGAAGAAAGAGAGTGTCAGGGGGGGAGAGAGGAAGATAGAGAGAGAGAGAGAGAGAGTGAGAGAGAGAGAGAGACGGAAGGGGGTAGATAGAGGAAAAGAAAGAAGTGGGGAGAGTGGGGGAGAGATGGAGGGTTATATGAAAAAGGTAAATAGAGAACGATGGTAGAGAAAAAGAGAGGTCGAGAGTGAGATGGAGAGAGAGAGGGAAGGGGTAGAGAGATAGGGAGGAGGGAGAGAATGGAAGGATGGATAGAGAAAACAAGAGTAGAAGAGGGGTCGATATTGAGATGGACAGGGAGAGAGGAAGGTAGAAATAGGGGAAAAGAGAAGGAGGTAGGGAGGGAGAGAGAAAGAGGGGTAAAAAGAGAGTGAGAGTGAGACTAACAACAAGGAGAGAGAGAAAGAGGTGGTACATGTAGGAGAGAAATAGAGGAGATATAGTGGGAGGGAGGGGGAGAGAGAGAGGGAGGAGGGGGGTAGAGAAAGAATGTGTGTGAGAGAGGGGGAGAGAGAAAGAAATAGAGGGGGTTGGATAGGGAGTGTTTGAGTATGTGAGAGAGGGAGAGGGAGACAAAGAGAGGGGATAGAGAGATAGAGAGAGTGAGAGGGAGGGAAGGGGTGTAGAGATAGATAAAGAGAGAAAGGGGAGAGAGAGGAAATGGGATAAAAAGTGAGGGGGGGAGAGGGGTATATGTATGAGATAGAGATAGGAGAGATAGTGGGAGGGAGGGGTAGAGAGAGACGGAGGAGCGGGTGTCGACAATTAAAATCACAACAAAGTTTTTCCCACAAAGTGTTGCTAAAGCCTATTATTATAAAGCTAATAGGATAAATAATACTAGTAGGTGGGACCCCCTTGTAGTTTGGAGATCAGATTTGGTTCTTAATTAATGTTTTGATACTATTCGACACTGCTTACATGGTTGATGAGATCTTGGATGTTGGTTCTAATCACGACAATTGAATGATGGATAATGTATGTTATGTGTTTTTTTGAGGCTAGAGGCTCAATTTTCTTGTTACGATGGCCTTTGTTGTCATTACTATATGTTCATGGATTCCTTACTGTGACACCTGCACAATAAACACGTTAGCAAAAACAAATAAGAGAAGTTGAGAAGAAGTAAAAGAAGTATAAAAAAATGTGAAAAGAAGGAATCGAACTATTCTCTTATGTTACACTACATGCATCAAAATTTAAGTGATTGTTGTATCCTATCTAATAAGTTGATGGATATGAGATTTTTTGAGTTATATAGTTGATATGCATTATGGTTAAGATGGAAATGCTAATATATGATGTGGGTGGTGCGTTTGACAAGTGATAGATGCTAATTCCAATGCATGGCTTAAATGAATGGTTAATGGATTAATGGTTGGTGTGTACTAAGAAATTAATTGACTGGGGGTGGAGGCGACGTCCATTTACTGCATGTCACCCTTACTTTTTCCACTGGCCACCAACCTAGTTGGGATATTGTTCAACTTTGTTTGTTGTGGTTAGGCTCCGACTTTTAAGCAGAGGGAGAACCGCTCAACCAATTTGTGTTTATAAGGTGCTCTTGGTTACAGGTATGCCTTTTTTTTTCCATCCAAGAATTTTCTTTGGTTATGAAATAGATAGTGGATCGACATGTATGGGTTTTTTATTTCCTTAAGTATGGAAACTGTGTAAAATTGTGATTTTTTTTGGAATGAATCGTTGGTGTCTTTCACTACAATAATATTTGAATTCACAGTGTTATTGGTCATCTTAAGTGTTAGCAACCATAAGGGCCCTCTGTCATCCTTGTTGTTTTTAGTTGGAGGATTTATTTTGGTCTAGAGCGACTGGTTGTCTTCATGTATTCGTATCCCATACCCAGTCTTTGATTTTATGGGGTTTAATGGGTTTGAAACTCCTTGTGTTAATACACATTATTCACTTGGGTATTGGGTTGTTCATGTTACTAATGGTGGCGCAGTGGGTTATATTGCTTCTTCTCAACATTGTTAGTTGGTTGGCTGGAGAGACATGAGGGTTATACCCTGCATGTGCTAAGCATTGTTACAGGGCTAAAATAGATCCTTGCTCCTCTCTTTATAAACTCTCTTGTCATGATAATTGTAACCCTGTCCATAAGGTCAATTGTGGTATAACCTATGTGTTCATTGTTGGTCTTGGAGGTTTTCACTAATGAGAGGAGTCGACTCTAGCCTCCCTATGTTGGTCCAGTGGGTTATATTGCTTCTTCTCAACTCTGTTTCATCTCAGCATTGTCATTTGGTTGGATGGAGAGCCATGAGGGTTATACCTTGCCTGTACTAAGAATCATTACAGGGCCAAAATAGATCCTTTCTCCTTTTTTCATAACATCTCTTGTCATGAGAATTGTAACCCTGTCTGTAAGGTCAATTGTGATATACCCTATGTGTTCACCGTTGGTCTTGGAGGTTTTCACTAATGAGAGGAGTTGACTCTAGCCTCCCTGTGTTGGTCCACATAGAAAAATCCCGAGTGTTGTTAGAGGGGACCGTTATGGCCTATTGGGTATACTATTGGTTGTTACGGATTGGTGGTGTATTGTCGACATAGTTGATTACTGGCTCGCCCCATTGATTATGTGACAGTGTTGTTGTTTTTGGTATCTAGTTACTCCATTTGTTATTAGAATTGAATGGATAAGATCATCATGGTTAATTGGATTATTGTTAAATCAAGTACACAATCGTTTTCCTTGTGATCATTGAGTTGATAACCCAACACTTTTTTAATTGATTAAGTCACAGTATTGCTTCGTGCATGATGCATGGGTATGTGTGGTGTTCCTACATCATAATAGGTTGAGTGGTTGATTATTATAACTGTCTATTTTAATTTCCATAGGAGTATTGCAATCATGGTGATTATGGTATGGCCATCCACTGTGTATGCTATGGATATTTTTGGTTTCACCTTCAGAGATAGTCATGGAGTTTTTAAACATGGCCTTGTTGCAATTTGATCATTTATGTTATGGGATAGGGTATGTTGTTGTTGCCTCATTGTATTGGATGGATAGCCCGACATTTTGAATGTTTAGAGTAAAAGAAAACTGGATATGTACAGTGACAGAAATACACTTTCATTTTGTTGAATGGTTTGTGTATACCATAGCATATCATGAGTTGAAGTGGTGATTGTTGTCTATGTGTTTAAATGGAAAGTCAGGATCTTTGTGATTTAAATATGGATTATTATGTTGACTGTCCACTATGTATGTTTAATGAATATCATGCATTTTAACAGTGATAGGCATGGGTGTTGTGACTATATAACCTCATTGAAATTTAATTATTAAACGAATTAAAAGACATAACCGAGCACAACCTTTGGTTTCTATTTGATCATTGAAATAATTGGCAGTGGTTGATGAGTTGGCATTGAACAGAGTGGAAGTAATTGACTGGGTATTCATTTGGAAATTGTTTTAAAATGTTAAATGGATAAATGAGAAGAGAAGATATCCTCTACAAGTTGTTGTGGAATGCATATCGTCTTGTTTTGGTGACATTGTGTTACAGATTGACTACGAACAATGAGCAAGTTAATGCACATAATTGTTTAAATTTTACACAATAGTTGTTCTTTTGGCACAGTGATAATTTTGATTGGTTATGATCTTTTTACATTGATTTGGAATGATTGTATGGATTACTTAATTAATTTTATGAACAAAAAACTCTCTCTTTCCCCACCATTATTTCTTTTTCCACTAATTACAACCCCCACGCCTCCACACATTCATTTTCCACTCCATGTTCTTGATTGGATTACAATGATATTTTCTTCAATTTGCGTTACAGTTGATTGTTGTGGTCTTTGAGAAATAACCATGTTTATTTCCCCCTCATTTTATCATTTTTCGCTCAATACAAACCCCTCACATATCCTAGAACGTTTTTTCACCCCCTTCTCATCGACAATAGTTAAACAATTTATATGGATTGGAATTGCATGAGTTTGATATGTTGTTGAGCCAAAATCTATTTCATATTTTTAAAGATTTGTCATGTATGGTTGTTAAAAGGACTACTTGTTAATCAATCACACATGCAGAAATGTTTTTTTTCAGCTGAGGTAGCCATGGCAAAGGAAACCGAGGGAGAGGTAATTGGGACAAAGGCCCAAGAAGGCAAAGGTTCTCCATACACTTTGACCCTGAGTTAGGCCATTTTTTTTAGGTAGGATTTTTCAATTGGATTGGGAAAGAAGTGGTCCAGCCTAGGCCTAAAAGGCCTCCCTTCCAAGATCCACAAGCCCCTAGCATTCCTGTGCCCCCTCATGTCTCATTGCAACCCAAGCTTCATGAAAATGATGGATGGCAAGAGATTTTCCACCCGATAGTCTCCCAACATCGTGGCTCGCCCAATTTGTCCTTACCTGCTCCCCGACCTGTAAACGAGATTGCCCAAGATGCACCTGTCCACTCATCATCTTAGTCCTCTCATGCTAGCAAAAGTTTGAAAGTCGACACCCACCATGCCTATGACAAAGGAAAATCCACTACTACCCCTTCCTTGCTCTCCAATGGCTCTGACAAATCCGTGTCTTCCCAGATGCATTTGAGGGATGATTTTTCTCATGTGATCAACGATATTAGGCCTAAAGGCTCAGCGCAACCATAGGAAAATTTAGGAAAATCGAAGGATTACAAAAGCAATCAAGGAAAGATTGCACCTCAGAGTGGGAAATATGGCATTTGAGTTTTTATTTTATCTATTGTTGATGACAGTTGACTTCAAAAGTTTTGGAAAACATGTTTTATTTTTTTGATACATGAGTAATGAATTTTTTAGAAAAATGTCAAATATAAATGAGATAAATTGTCAAAATGTGCATATGATGATGGGAGTCACAAGAAGAGATGTTTGTGTTTAATTGACTAGTTATGTTATAATTGTTAAGAGATAAATGAGAGTCACAAGGGGTCCCACCCACTAGTTATTATTTATTTAAAACCCTTATTATGATTTATTCCTTTTCCCCCCTTAACTAAAAAGTTGGTTGAGTTTTTAATTAACTTAACTAATGAGGTAGTTCAACTACTTCAACCAATTCTAAATTCTTTAAAGGCAAAGCAAGGGGAGGAACAAATTGAGGATAGAAGGAGAAGCATACTAAGGTTTTCTCTTTGAGTTTATGTTAATATAGTTCAATAATCATTCATTCTCTAGTTTATCACAAGCCTAATTTTTTTTTATGATAGAAGGGTCTTATTGTAGACAACAATATTCATGGTTGAATTACATCATTTAGACACTTGTTTTTCAGAGGTGTTGATCTATCTTTGATAGTATGTGTAGACTTGTCTGTTTGTGAATTAGTTTTCATGACTGACAAAGGCTATTGTGAAGAGTCGAGTGGGAAGCAATTTATGGCAAGTTGATCCATAGTTTAGAGTTCAGTTTTTTTTTTTTTTGTCAGAGGTCCTTTTGTATGTTCCATCGGGGATGTCTAATTTTGACTTTGGTCCTAAATTTCTGTACGAAATTTTGTAAAAAGAATGACTCTTTGGTGAATTGGAGTGAAATAAAGAATTGATTTATGTCTCATATTTCTTGATTACCATTTCGGTGTCTTTTATTCTATCTCTACATTTATTTTCAGCAACTGTTATATTCAAAAAATCATCTAAAAGGTGAATTTCCAGCAAGCTTTTTACTGATAAAAAACTAGCCTAAGCACTTGTAATCAATATTTGTGAGTTAGGATGTTATTTTTGTTCACTATAAACATATGGTGATATTCCTGTCTATTTTTATTTAGGCAAGAAGAATCTGAAAATGCTTGAGTAAGATCATTTCATACCTTTTCCTCAACATTTATCTGGTGAGCATACCGGGGAGATCTTCGATATCTCTCTGGTTAATTTTTATACTCAATTTCCATCAATACATCTAGTTTTCTGATATTGATTCTTTGATTGTTTTATTTCTTAATGATTGTGCCTTTTGCAAGGCATCCCAATATTGAGCTTGGTCTTCAAGATCAGACCAACATTGCTTTGAATCTGTTTAATACCATTTTAGACATTGTCATTACCCGTGTTGAGCTTAACCATTCTTAGGAAGAAATTGAACGAGATATTAGTGCTCAAGAATGATTGGAAGCTAGACGTAGACATCCTAGAAATCAACAATAACCTTCTTGTTTCTTCAGTTTGGGCCTTTCTTTTATGTCCATAGACTCTAGTTCTTCTTAAAGAAGAAGAGGCTTGTCACCTAAAATCAATCCTATTGCTGAAATAGGAAGAAGGAACGTTGTTTTATCTTCCCAACAAAGTTCTCTAAGGAGAAATTTTTCTGATTCATCTAGTTCATCTTTCTTTACCTCATCTATCATCCACAAGATGGCATCTATTGGTATCTTTGGTGGCACTGGAAGTGCTTCCTCTTCTTAGTATTCATCTTCATCAGTGATTGGTAGCTTATATATCCACCATATCCCTATCCAATCTACCACAAACCCCACCAAAGTCATTAAAAAGTATGGGTTTTTTCAGTTTGAAGAAGATGCCACAACCACACCGTGGCATGTGTACTCTCCTCTTAACCTAGAACCTGCTACTCATCCACTTCCTAAATTTAAAGAGAATCTTACTAGGTTTTCAGGAAATAACAATGTCACCTGGTGGCATTTTCTAATTATTTTCATAACATAGGAGCCAATGACAATGATACTTGCATGTGCTTATTCGTCAATTCCTTGGAAGGAAAGGCCGCAAAAGATTTATTTGACCTTCCTCCTAATATTTTGTCTACTTGCGAGGATTTAATCTATTGGTTCTTATCCACTTATGGGCAATCTAAAATCCCAACCGAGAAGTTAAGGGAATACAATAACATCACCTATAAGGATGGTGATACTCTCAAGTCTTTCAACTTGCGTTTCACCAAGTTATACAATCAAATCCCTGAACTCGTCTACCCTCAGAACCAAGCCACTTTCATGCATTATTGTAATGCATTTCCTTCCCCCTACTATCATAGGCTTGAGGAAACATCCATTGATAATATAGATTCCTCTCTGCATGCTTGTTCAGAGTATGAAGAACAGCTTGCAAGAACTGTTCTTCCCCAAGGAGAATCGGCTAGACAGACATACATGTCCACCTTTTTATAGCTAGTACAAGACATGAAAAATTGTATGATAGAGTATTAATGGAAAGGAAATATCTCCCCTCTCACCCCTAGAGCTTAATCCTCTTCTTCAGCCCCCTTTAGAATTCCGGTTGAAAATAATTTTCATCTTAAAGTTATCTTTCCTCGAAGTTTGTGTAACTTATACGAGGAACACCACGAGGAAACCACATTTTAGGTAAATAAGAGTGCCATAGATAAGATATTTGGTAAGATACCAAAGGCTACTATCATTGTCCTATAATTTGCAGAGCCAGAAGATGTCATGGTCAACTATAATAGGAACAAATCCTATGCTCCCAATGGAAAATTTGATCCTCCCTGCAATTATTCTATCCCAAGCTCATCATCACCCACTCCTACGGCTCAGGTTCCTAAGTTTCCTGACATTCAAGGAACAACCTCTCCTCTCCCCTCTTCCAAATACAATATCTTCAATCAGTTGGACAACATCAAAGAAAATGCAACCCTTTTGGACATGGTTGTCGTCCCTGAACAACAGATGCATATGAAACAATTCATGGAAGGAAAAGATTTCATTTTAGCAAATATTTATGAAGAGGTAAATGAAGAGGATTCATCTGTGAATAAAGTAGGTGTATATAACTTTATATACCTTGTAAAAAATCCCCCTTTTTATATTTATGTAAAGATTATTGATAAGATCGCCCATTGTTGCCTCATTGATGGCGAATCGAGCCCAATTGTGATGTCGAATATTATTATGGAAGAGCTAGGATTGTCTTGCACAAGTGAAGACACAAGAAGCATGCTCTCCTATAATAGTCTACAAAAAAAATCATAGGCGAGATTAAGGGTGTGACCTTAGTTTTATGTGCTCATCCTGAAATAAGGACAATCCTGAGCATTCAGGTAATTGATACGCCTATAACAAATTACTCAATTATCTTGGGAAGATATTGGCAATCCTTAATAGGTGGATACCTCTCACTCGACTGTTGGGGCTCAGAAATGTCCTATTCTCATCCACCTTTCCCTTCATCTTGCTTCACATTTCATCGCCCCATTAACCTTTCATGATATCATTTCCATAAATATACTTGGGTTTCACCTTATTGTTATCCACTTTATTCATTTTAGTATTTAAAAGGAATTTGTGAT
>JZKD02S1993206.1:196413-206554 GCA_000966675.3 Picea glauca | reverse complement strand
GTCTTTGACCAGCCCACCATGAGGATTGAGCTCGGATTTGGTGTCAAATCGACTTGGGAGCTGATCCATTAGTGGTTGGGAGGCCGACCAATTTCAATAAATGCGTCGTTTAGCATGCACGCGGGTTTTTCACCCAACAACCGCGCCTTGTGCACATATGCGCGCTTTGTATGTTTCTGTTACGCGCGTGTGCGCGCGCACCCAGATGATGTAAAGCGCCTTTCAAATTTTTGGTCATTTGTATAGTTTTTTGACCCTTTTGCAATGCTGAGGAATTAATATTGTGCCATGAATGACTTTTTCTGTTTTGACGATGCGGAGTTCTTGTCACCATGTGCGGATGAAATTTCAGTGATAACAGATGCCCCCTGATGGATGAGGTTAGGAGAAAAATGTATAGCCGAAATCCATCAATGTTTCTTTTATTGAGAACGGTGTTGTAAGGGAGAGCAGGAGTGGGACCGTGTAGAGAAATCCTTTGGAGAAGAAAGGAACCTGTAGAACCCGACCTTCTACAAGGTGCGTAACAATATACAAGTGTGTACAAACGAGGCGGGCATGCCCCATGCTCGTATGATGTAACTCTAAAAAAAGGTGACGGAAATGTTGGTGTAGACAACTGCAGCGCCCTCGGGGGCGGAATGAGAAAGGCAGAAGACAAGTCTTCAAAGGAACATACTCTGAACCATAGGTAATGGTCGCAGAAGTAAACAACGACAGTGATGTGGGCATTAGTGGCCCTACCAAGTTCAGAGGTCTTCGGCAATTGATAATACAAACTGCAATAATCGCAAAGTAAGACCCACCGCAACATGAGAAAATGTTGGCATCGAATGTTATGGGGGTCAACGACATCAGGGAACAATGGTGGCTCCCCCTGTGCCGTCCGAGATCTCTCATTTAAATGGTAAATGAGAATCAAGATACTATCGCCCTTCTGGAAAAGTGTGTTGATGTCGAAAAAAGGGGGACGTGACTCCCAGAAGCAAAGGGCTTCATGGAATCTACTATGGTGAGGAAGTGGAAGAGGTACATGGACAAATTCAAGAAGTGGGAAGGCTCAAGACTTCCCTTGGCTGGAGAATATGTGAGACAAACAGTGGCCGCAACCGTGTGACAAGGTCGAGTGTCAGGGGGATGCCAAGACCGAGGATAAGTTGTGCCAGAGGTGGGACAAGGTGAACAAATTCAAAGGGATAGGTAAGTGATCTGGGTAGTACTCTGAAAATATAGACGATGCCGGTAAGGGTAAATGAGAAGGAATGCTCCAACCAAGGGTGACATGGGTTGCATGTGGCCAACAAGGAAAGCAGGTCGCCAACGGTGACGACCAAAGTAAATAACGGAAAATAAAGAGGTTTGTACAATAAATAATGAATAAATTTGGGAAAGATGTACAAATACAGAAACGGGTGCCCCAGTGTAAAATGAGTGCCCCAGGGAGGGCAGAAATTTCTTGGAAAACTGATGAAGGGTGGCGGCCCCATTGGTGAGTTTCTGTATGAGGTAGGTGAAATGAGGGCAGGTTCGCAGATGGGAAAACTGAGTGTGGATGAAATGAAGGGCTCATGATCCTGCGGAGGTGCAGGTAAAAAATAGAACCATAAAGAGATAACCTGGGAGTCCATGTGGGAAATCTAGCAAAATGAAGAGAAAGAGTATGTGGCTGATTCACGACATGATAAAAGACTATCGGGACTCCCATCCCTAAAGGGTAATGAAAAACAACATGAGTGTCAAAAGTGCCAGAGGGTGCTATGAATGGGACAACTCATGTGGGAAAGAAAACTACCAGGTACTAGTACCAAAAATGCGAATGGAGGTGTGAGTACTGCAGAGCCGGAAATGGGTATCCTAAAGGCCAAAATCAGGGGGTGTGACTGGGAATGTAAATGCAATACAACGGGAGAGACTACATGCCAGTGTTGAGTATATACCTGAAGGAATGATGTGGAGAGATGATGACCAAGTACCTGTACACAGAACAACCAAATACCCAAAGTGAACAATATCTGAAGAGAATCAAAGATATGAGTATATATTTGACAAATGTGACTATGCACGTGCGTACCTGACCATGATATAGAAAAAAGGCGCCCCGGGGGCCTAGGATGAAAAGTGACCCAGGGACAGCCATGATGTAGGTGGTGGGACGCTGATCCCGTGGCTGAAGACGGTTTGAAAAATGGACGTCGTGGGCTCCCGGAATGGTGAGTGGAAGTTTGGCAAAAGTCCTATATATAGCTGTAGGGCCCACATTGCCACCTCATTTGTACCTGCTGCTACAATGAGTTTCCGAGCAGATTCAGAGGAGATTGCGTGATTCCGAGAGCACGAGGTATCTGATTCACGGCGTGCGAGTTTCAGGTTAGTGGTATGAACATCCTGCATAGCTATAGGTTTCCAATTTTTGGGCAGGGTAGGTACACGGGGTCGTACGGTTGTTTTAGGGGGTTTTTGGGTAGAGCATGGGCCCACATGCGTAGGAAACTCAGTGGAAGGCGTGCATGTGTGCGCGCCTGTACACGGAGTAAGCACCCATTAAGGCGCGTGTGTAGGAATTTAAGGCGCGCCCTAGGGGCGCGCCTGTGGGGTACAAGGCGCGCATGACTGCGCGCCTGTGGGGTGAACAGGTGCACTTAAAAGCGCGCCTGTGGGTATGACAGTCGTGCCCTAGAGTGCACCTGTATGGTGAACAGGCGCGCTTATGAGCGCGCCTGTGGGAAAAACAGGTGCGCACACATGCGCGCCTGTATAGTGAACAGGTGCTCATGTATGCGCGCCTCTGGGTGGTAAAACCACACCTTTGAGGTGAGGTTTTAGGGTAAAAAATTAGCTTATTTGATGTATTGGATGATTTCCTAAGCTAATATAGGACTTTGGGTTGTGTGCAGGTGGAGAGCAGGGATCATGGATGTACGGTGGCATGAGCGGGACTGGTCACAGCTGCGAGATGTTGTGGCCGATGCGAGGCCTGCAGTTCGAGCATATTTAGCAGCCAGTGGGTTGCTAAAGTTTTTTGAGTGCCCTTTGATATGGTCACAAGAGTCTTTTCTCCAGTTTCTGATCGAGATGTGGAGCCCCGATCGACACTACTTCCTCGTGCGAGGAGAGGAGATCACCTTCANCACTACTTCCTCGTGCGAGGAGAGGAGATCGCCTTCACTGCGGTGGAGGACATCTACTTTTTGACGGGGCTCCCCTTCCGGGGAACACCATTGCCGGCAGATCCTGTGCTGCCGAGGGACACGCATTTGTGGACGATCGTTGAGCGATACTGCTCGGGCGAGCACTATATGACTGGGTCGGCAATGAGCATCAGTGGGATAGATTCCCTGCTGCATCGTTGCATAGCAGTGATGATAGTTCGGGTGTATGGATCCCGAGCACCCCACCGGATTAGTGGTGGCGAGCTGATGCTGATGGAGAGGGTAGTGGTGGGCCGTGAGAGGTTCTCCTGGGGTTTGAACCTATATGCGCAGATGATCGCATAGCTGGACCACTATCGGTCTAGAGGCGCCGGGGAGTTTGCATTTGGCTCCATCCTGGTGGCCTTTTTCTTGGATAGGGTGCCTATGCTGCGCCCGAGGGTGCTACTGGAGGCACCTGGGGTACGAGAGCCGCGCTTGAGGCGGTGGTCACATATTTAGGTTCTCCACGGTGGTGGTGAAGGCAGGCACTACTTTACTGCGCAGGTAGCGCAGATATGGCGACAGATGCCGCAGGTTATTCTTCAGTTCCCCTATGCTGGGGTAGACTTCTGGGGGGATCCGGACATGGTATTGCCTTCTGGGGAGGTTTTTGATCATAGAGGTATGCTATGTATTTATATGTTTTGATTTTATGTTGTGATTTTGATATATCAGTGCATATGTTTGATGTGTAGACACTGATACCATCTGTTGTTGCTTGTTTTGTGCATGTGCAGATTTGGCACCTCGTGGGCGCGAGGTGGAGTTGTACAGGCCATCGGTGCAGCCAGAGGGGATACCTCCACATGGAGAGAGACACGGACGGGATGAGGCTACGGGGCGACCTGCAGATCCTGCGAGGCCGGCGAGGAGGTGTCGATTGGATGACCCTGGTGCGGGGCCATCTCATGCTCCTCTGGCGGTAGCTAGAGGGGAGTTGGATGATATACTCTGTCGGTTTGAGACGGTGTTTTGGGATGTGCCTGAGGGCATGTGGATCCGTATCCAGGATGAGGAGTTCCTGGAGCAGTGTATTGGGTTACCGCCACCATGGCAGTCCATCATGCGACGAGCAGCTGTGCTTGCCGCCATGACTAGTGGGCACCTGCCGCCGGGGCAGGAGGGTCCTGCAGATGCGCCACCACCATCGCCTGGGGCAGGTAGGGGTGGGCCACCACCTCCTCCTCAGGGAGGGGCAGCTGGGGGTGCAATAGAGGCCCCCTGATTGTATTGTATATTGTTTTTGATAGGCTGGTGAGCCGATTTTTGTAGCATGATGTGGCATGGGCCTGTCGACCGATGTATTTTTGTGTATGTAAACATTCAGGTGGCCTGAGGGGCCCACATATATATATATGAGTATACATGTTTTTTGGATCCAAATGTGTTTTACATGTGTGTTTTGTGTTGATGTGGATGATGTTGATTCTATCTATATGCTGTGACAGATATGTGAGATGTTTATGTATGTGTAGCTTGATGTGATATATGCCAATCTAGCACCATGTTATCTATTTCATCTATTGTTTGATTCAATTCTCTTGGAATATGTGTAAATGTAATGGAATAAAAATGTCAAGATAATAATCTAACCTGCAGGTATTTGCGAAAGAGGCATGGATCGCGCACACGATACACATTGTTAAGTTGGA
This sequence comes from Picea glauca, assembly GCA_000966675.3. Taxonomy (NCBI): domain Eukaryota; kingdom Viridiplantae; phylum Streptophyta; class Pinopsida; order Pinales; family Pinaceae; genus Picea; species Picea glauca. The sequence goes on along the minus strand of JZKD02S1993206.1, from coordinate 201,711 downwards.
GAACGACTAGTTGAGAGTCGAAGCGAACGCTAAGGTGACGAATATGATGATGYTGGGTGTCGGTCAGGAGGCCAATGACAACAGTGTATTCGGCTTGGTTATTGGTTGCTGGTCCTAAACAGATGCCGCTAGAATGTAGCATTTCATGTGAAGGGGTGTAGAGAGCCCAAGCAGCCGAAGAGAGATTTTGTGTCCAACGGCTGGCTCTGTCGGCGTAACCAATGTGGTAAGCTGGTGGAGGAGTCATCTGTCAATAGCACAAAGGATAGTTTAGATGGGGTAAAAAGATTAAAAACGCTAGAAAAGAAAAAATAACCTAAAGTAGCGTGACTACGCTTAAGCATAAAATTTCTTGAGGTATAACCCGTTGATGGGTTCTTTGAGCGTGAGGCATTCAGGGGAGGCCAGGATGTATGCGCCTTTGGTAAGGCAATGTTGGATGATGTAAGGGCCATGCCAGAGGGATTCGAATTTGCCGTGGCCAAAGGTATCATGAGCGATATCGTAGGCCAAGACAAGGTCACCTTTGCGAAATGACCGAAGATTGACATGGCGATCAAAGGTAGCCTTTGATCATTTTTTAGCTGCCTCGTTGTTCTGTAATGAGGATTGATGATATTCATCCAGAGACTCCAAGTTTAGCAAGCGCTTCTCCATTGGAGCAGTGTCATGTAAAAGCTCAATTGCGGTGCGAAGGGTGGGAATTTCGCACTCGATGGGAAGAGTTGCCTCGACCCCATGGACTAAGTGAAATGGCGTGAAGCCCGTGGCGGTCTTCACTGCTGTTCGATAAGCCCATAGTGCGGAAAATAACATATGATGCCAGATGGTTTTATGTTTATTAACCGTGCGCTGTAACATGGTCTTGAGGACTTTGTTGACTGCCTCGACCTGTCCGTTTGATTGAGGATAGTATGGTGAGACAAACTCATGAGAGAATCCTAACCGAGATGAGAGTTCAACAAATATCTCATTCTCAAAATGTTTTCCATGGTCGGAAACTAGGTGGAGTAGTACTCCGAACCGGGATATGACGTGGTTGAAGAAAAAATGCGCTGATGTGTCAGCGGTGTTGTTGAAGGTGGGCATAGCTTCGGCCCATTTGGTGAAGTAATCGACAGTGACAACGATGTATTTGTGCCCATTGCTGGATGGGGGATTACAAGTCATAAAGTCGATGCCCCATTTACAAAAGGGGCCTGCAGTGATGACTGGGTGAAGAAGAGCGGGGGGAGCGCGGGCTTTGTTGGCATAGAGCTGGCATTGCTCACATTGTTTCACGGCATAAATGCAATCATGAAACAGAGTAGGCAAAAAATAACTGGCCCGGATAATTTTCTGGGCAGTGGAGATGCCCGAAAGATGGCCCCCACATGTGCCACTATGGCATTCATTTAAGACTCTGTCGGCCTTGTCAATAGTCAGGAAGCGACAAAGAATGGTGTCGACGCCCCAGCGATAGAGGATGTCACCGATGAGGAGGTAGCGGGGAGGCTGATGGCGAATACACCGACGATCATCTCGTGATAGGTGATTACCGAACTTTTGAGTTCGTAGGTAGACGAGGAGGCCGCCATACCAAGGATCATCTGAGGTGATGTAAAAGAGATGTTTGTCAGGGAAATCGGTGTTGACGGGAGGACTAATGGCGTCAGAGGGAAGGGTCGTGACAAGTTCAGCGAGAACGAGGGCCTTCTTACTCTTAGGTGTTGAAAACTCGAGGTCGTATTCCTGAAGGATAACGATCCATCAAGCGAATTTTTCGTTAACTTGGCAACGGCTAAGCAATTATTGCATAGGGTTGGAATCCGCGACGACCTTGGTGGTGCGAAGCAGAATGTAATGGCGCAGCTTCTGTACTGCAAGAAAAACTGCAAGAGCAAGTTTCTCTTCATGTTTTTACTTCAGGGGTGGTCCTGAGAGGTTCTTACTGACGTAGTAAATGACATGTTCACGATTGTCATTTCCGAGCTGGACAAGGACGCCGGCTACTGATACAGCTGATGCTGATACGTAGAGGATGTAGTCGCGATTGTAATCAGGTTCACTAATCAATGGTGCATTGGAAAGCGTTGTTTTGAGATCGTCAAACGACTATGGGGCATAGTCGTCCCAATGAAAAGGGATATCATGACGCAGTAAGTGAAGGAAACCATGTGCGCGTATAGCGTAATCAGGAACAAAGCGTCTCAGAAAGTTGGCTTTTCCCTGTAGACTCTGAAGTTGTCGTAAATTCCGAGGAGGTGGAATTTCGGTGATAGCTTGGAATTTGAGGGGGTCCACGGTGATACCAGTTTTTGAAACGATGAAACCGAGGAGGCGCCCTGCGGTGACACAGAACACACACTTGAGAGGGTTCAAGTGGATGTTGTACTGACAACACCGTTGAAAGATGATTCGTAAATCATCGAGATGTTGGGTGCGTTTCTTGGATCGAGCAGTGAGGTCATCCAAGTAGGCAAGGATAATTGCAGCCAGATCATGAAAGATGTATGTCATGGCCCGCTGGAATGTTGCGCTGGTGTTTTTGAGGCCGAAGGGCATGACACGATACGCAAATGTACCCCACGGGGTAATGAATGAGATTTTGTATTGATCGGCTGGGTGGATTTGAATTTGGTTATAGCCAGAAAATCCGTCCATAAAGGAGAGAGCCTCGTGGCCGGCGCAGTCATCGATAATTTGATCGATGAAAGGCATTGGGAAGTTGTCCTTGGGACATGCGTTTTTGAAATCACAAAAATCAGTGCAAACGTGGATAGATCCTTGTTTTTTGTCGATGGGTACAGGTTTGGAAACCCATGATGTATAAGTGATGGGGCAAATGAATCCGGCCATACGCAATTTGTCAATTTCGGCTTTGATAGCCGCGACCTTGGATGGGTGTAGCGGTCGATGTTTCTGGCAAACAGGTGTGATGTCTGGCCAGGTGTCGATACGATGTTCGACAATAGAGGGGTCGAGGCCAGGCATCTCTATGTATGACCAAGAAAAGATATCCCTATATTCCTGGAAGAGGGCTTTGTATGCGGTGATTTCCTGAGGAGTGCAAGTAGCTCCAATGATGATTTCTTCAACAATGCCCGGTTTAATGGAAATTTCGATTTTGATGGTGGGGGAAATGTTAGCCAGATTGCCTTCTTCAAAAGCGTCGGGTGCTGGAATAGGATTGTTGAACCAATCGATAGGCCCTGATGGGATAAAGCCTTTGGTTTCAACCACATAAATGGGGTTGTGGCTAGGAGGCATGAGGGCTTCCTGCGGAAAAAAGAGTGGACGATGATGTAGTGTGTCCCAGGGAAAATCTGGGCGTTGTAGCTCTTCCAGTATTTCCTCGTCGCATTGAAAACGACGGGAATATAATGGATCGTGAGGAGTGATCTCAGTGACAGTGTGGTTGCCCCCTGCTGTAGAAATAAAGGGGGTAGTGTTAGGAGAGGGTGAGGGTTTACTCATCATAAACCATATATTGAGGTATTGAGGGGTACCCGTAGTCGTGGGATGGAGAGTCTCTGCAGGGGAATGAGTGGGAGAGTTGGGAGGGTTACGGGGTACATCCTCATAACTGTCATCTAGGAACCAAGGAGGTGTTGGAAGTGCCTCGGGTTCGGGTGAAATGATATTAAGATCTTCGAATCATGCAGATATGTCAATGATTGACTCTGCGGGTTGGTGATGTAGGGCTAACTTACATCGCCGATATTCGATGATCATAGGACATTGGTATGTAAAATGAGCCAACGAATCGCAAAGAGAGCAAGGGCGTCTCATGCGTTCATTGACTGAAGTGGTGACATAGCGAATGTCAGTGAGTGGTGTTGTGGATGACATGGTAGGGTGTGGGTTGTTCTGAAAGTCTCGGCTTACGATAGCTAATGCCTGTCGAAAACGAGGCAGTGTTGGACAATGATGGGTGTAATGGCCATACTCATAACATATGGCACACGCAAATTTGGTCTTTAACCCTTTACTACTAGAAAGTTGAGAGGTAGCAGTAGTAATGGGGGGTGTGGGGGTTGGATTGGGGGGAATCAAATTCCGTAATTCCGGTAGTGATGGGCAATTGTTGGTTTGGTGACCCTCTTTGTCACACAAGGTGCAAGGTGGTGGAATGCGCAAAGGAAGTGGAGTTGTGGGATCCTTCTTCTGTCGCCTGCCCCCGGCTATAGCAGGGAGGGTAGGGAGTATGGGGGTAGTGGGAGTGATGACAAGAATCTTCATGGGGAGTCCTTCCTGTGGGCGAGGGACCATCTCAGGTGGATGTAAGTACCACACTGGGATGGCTAACACCATATTGGGTAGTGTGAGCATTTTTGCTACCTGGAAAGCTTTTATACCGGGTGGAGGGTAAAAGAAGGGAATTTGAGTGAGGGGTTGGGGAACTGTCTCCCAGATGGGATTAGGCCCCTGAGGGGGTGTTGATTCGTGGACCGGAGGGGTCGACGAGGCCGCAGGAGGCTCCTGTGGGAGTGTTGTTGCGACTGGTGAGACGTCAGGAATGACTGAAGCCTCTTGAGGAGGACGAACATCCTCCTGGAGAGTTTCTTCAGAGGAAATGATGCATACTTGGCTAGGGGGAAGGAGTGGTGGTGCTCCATGATATGTCCCTAACAAGGATGGATCTTTGAAAATCCCAGGGCCCATTTCGATGAGTGGATATATGTCTTTTTTGGTGTGAATAAAGAGAAGAATGTTATCGATATTGGCAGATGGGTTAGGATCATAATGTGAGACTTGATCAATGGTCACAATCTTCCCGTTGTGAGGGAACATGATTTTCCTAAAGACTGATGATGCCACTGACTTCATAGCATACATGTAGGTACGGCCAAACAAGATATTGTAATCGAGTTGAGCATCGATAACTTCAATGTCAATGAGAATGGTTTTGCCCCCGAGTTCTACGGGGACATTTTGAAAGAGCCCTTCGGGGGATGATGGTCTCCCGTCATAAGCTCGCAATGTGATGGCGGAGGGTAAAAGGTCCGGGGAACCAAGTTTCTGCCATACTGTTTTGGACATGATGCAGGTAGATGCCCCTTCATCGATGATGCACCGATGGACGGTGATGTTCCGTATTTTGACTGGTATTTGAATAGAAACTGTGGTGGGAAGATGAGGTTCGCAGTTATCAAGGTCAAAAGTGATGAGTCGAGTATCGGTGGGGTCGACTGCCCCCAAGGCGGAAAGTAGTGATTTCCGCTGTGTAGGACAAGTCTGGAGGACTTCCAGAACTGACATGGCAGCCGGGGATTGCGCTAAGTCATCTACCAAACTGTAGTTATGTGCTGCCCTAGC
>JZKD02S1993206.1:177989-191359 GCA_000966675.3 Picea glauca | reverse complement strand
CTCTTGGTTACAGGTATGCCTTTTTTTTTCCATCCAAGAATTTTCTTTGGTTATGAAATAGATAGTGGCTCGACATGTATGGGTTTGTGATTTCCTTAAGTATGGAAACAGTGTAAAATTGTGATTTTTTTGGAATGAATCGTTGGTGAATTTCACTACAATAGTGTTTGAAGCCACAGTGTTATTGGTCATCCTGAGTGTTAGCAGCCATAAGGGCTCTCTTGCATCCTTTTTGTTTTTAGTTGGAGAGTTTCCTTTGATCTAGAGAGGCTCATTGTCTTCACGCATTCGTATCCCATACCCATTCTTTGCTTTTATGGGGTTTAATGGATTTGAAATGCCTTGTGTTACTGTGCATTACTCACTTGGGTATTGGGTTGTTCATGCTACTAATGGTCGCGTAGTGGGCTATATTGCTTCTTCTCGGCTCCGTTTCATCTTAGCATTGTCAGTGCATTGGTTCAAGAGCCACGAGGGTTATACCCTTCTTGTGCTAAGTATTGTTATAGGGCCAAAATGGATCCTTTCTCCTCTATTCATAACCTCTCCTATCAAGGGAATTGTCACCATGTCCGTAAGGTCAATTGTGGTATACCATGTGTATGCATTGTTGGTCTCAGAGGTTTTCACTAATGACAGGAGTCAAATCTAGCCTCCCTATGTTGGTCCACAGAACAAACCATTGATTTCTCAAGCCTGAGTGTTGTTAGAGGGGACCGTATTGGTGGTGTATTGTCGACATAGTTGATTACTGGCTCTCCTTGTTCATTATGTGACAGTGTTGTTGGTTTTGGTATCTAGTTAATCCATTTTTTATTAGAATTAAATGGATAATCTCAACATGGTTAATTGGATGATTTTTAAATCGAGTACACAATCATTGTCCCGGTGATCACTGAATTGATAACCTAACATTGTTTTAATTGATCAAGTCACAACATTTCTTCGTGCATGATGAGTGGATATGTGTGGTGTTCCTACATCATGATAGGTTGAGTGGTTGATTATTATAACTATGTGTTTTAATTGCCATGGGAATATTGCAATCGTGGTGATTATGGTATGGCCATCCACTGTGCATGCTATGGATAATTTTGGTTTCACTGTCAGAGACAATCACAAATTTTTTAAACATGGACTTGTTGCAATTTGATCATTTATGTAATGGGATCAGGTATGTTGTTATTTCCTCGTTGTATTGGATGGATAGCCCAACATTTTGAATGTTTAGAGTCAAGGAAAATTGGACCTGTACAGTCACAGAAATACACTTGCATTTTGTCGAATGGTTTTTGTATTCCACAGCATAGTGTGAGTTGAAGTGGTGATTGTTGTCTATGTGTTAGGATCTTTGCGATTCAAATATGGATTATTATGTTGATTGTCCACTATGAATGTTTACTAAATATCATGCATTTTAACAGTGATAGGCATGGGTGTTTTGACTATATAACCTCATTGAAATTTAATTCTTAAATGAATTAAAATACATAATCGAGCACAACCTTTGGTGCGTGTTTGATGATTGAAATAATTGGTAGTGGTTGATGACTTAGTGCTGAACAGAGTGGAAGTAATTGATTGGGTATTCATTTGGAAATTGTTTTAAAATGTTAAATTGATAAATGAGAAGAGCAGAGCTCCTCTACAGGTTGTTGTGGAATGCATATTGTCTTGTTTTTGTGATATTGGGTTACAGATTGACTACGAACAGTGAGCAAGTTAATGCACATAATTGTTTAAATTTTACAAAGTAGTTGTTCTTTTGGCACAATGATCATTTTGGTTGGTGTTGATCTTTTTACATTGATTTGGAATGATTGTATGGATTAATTAATTAATTTTATTAACAATACCCACTCTCTTTTCCCACCATTATTTCTCTTTCCACTAATTACAACCCCCTCGCCTTCCCACATTCATTTTTCACTCCCTGTTCTAAAATTTAATTACAGTCAAGAGAAATTTTGTCTTGAAGCATTTTGGAGTAGCAAGTTCTTGATTGGATTACATTTATATTTTCTTCGATTTGCATTACAGTTAATTGTTTTGGTATTTGAGCAGTAACCATGTTTCTTTCCCCCTCATTTTATCATTTTTCGTTGAATACAAACCCCTCTCATATACCGGAACCTTTGTTCACCCCCTGGTCATCAACAATAGTTAAACAATTTATATGGATTGGAATTGTATGAGTTTGATATGTTGTTGAGCCAAGATCTATTTCATATTTTTAAAGAGTTGTCATGTATGGTTGTTAAAAGGACAATTTTATAATCAATCGCGCATGCAGGAATGAGTTTTTTTCAGATGACGTATCGATGGCAGAGGCAACCGAGGGAGAGGTAATTACAACAGAGGTCAAATATAGCCAAGGTTATCCATACACTTTGACGATGACTCATAAGAGTTATGCCAATTGTTTCAGGCTGGAGTTTTCAATTGCATTGGTCAAGGAGTGGTCCAACCTAGTCCTGAAAGGCATCCCTTCTAATCTCCAGAAGCCCTTGGTATTCATGTGCCCCCTGATGTCTCATTGCAACCCGAGGTTCCCGAAAATGACGGATGGCAAGAGATTGTCCACCCGACAGTCTCCCAACATCATGGCTGGCCCAATTTGTCCTTACCTACTCCCTCGCCTATTAACCATATCACCCAAGCTACACCTTTCCACTCACCAACTCAGTCCTCTCATGCTAGTAAAAGGTTGAAAATGGAGGCCCACCATTCCCTTGACAAAGGAAAATCCACTACTGCCCCTTACTCGCCCTCTAATTTCTCTGACAAATCTATGTCTTCTCGGATGCATTTGAGGGATGATTATTCTCATGTGATCAACGAGATTAGGCCTAAAGGCTCAGTGCAGCCAAAGCCAAATTTGGGAAAATCAAAGGGTGACAACAACAATCGAGGAAAGATTGCATCTCAAAGTGGGAAACATGGCTTTTGAGTTTATATTTTATCTATTGTTGATGGCAGTTGACTTTAGAAGTTTTGGACAACATGTTTAATTTTTTTGATATATGAATATTGCATTTTTGAAAACAATGTCAAATATAAATGAGATAAATTGTCAAAATGTGCATATGATGATGGGAGTCACAAGGACAGATGTTCTTGTTTAATTGACTAGTTATGTTATAATTGTTAAGAGCTAAACGAGAGTCACAAGGGGTCCCACCTACTAGTTATTATTTATTTAAAACCATTATTATGATTTATTACTTTTCTCCCCTTAACTAAAAAGTTGGTTGAGTTTTTAATTAACTTAACTAATGAAGTAGTTCAACTACTTCAACCAATTCTAAATTGTTTAAAGTCAAAGGAAGGGGAGGAACAAATAGAGGATAGAAGGAGAAGCATACTAAGATTTTCTCTTTGAGTTTATGTTGAGATAGTTCATCTTTCATTCATTTTCTAGTTTATCACAAGCCTAGTTATGTTTTATGATAACAATGTATTATTGTAGAGAGCAAGATTGAAGGTTGAATTACATAATTCAAACACTTGTTTTTTAGAGGTGTGTTAGAGAAATATTTGCCTCACCCTAAAAAATATTGCAGGGAGGGCCTTATTCCATTTCCCTAAGCAGACTCACTTTCCCTGATTGATAAATCTAGAGACAAAAATATAAATTTTTTCCACTTGTACGCATCTTGCACCATATACAACAAGCGTATACGCAGGCTGCTCCACTACATCCCACGTACATCAGGATTTTTTCCAGAAAATAAAAATTAAATGTCGGGTTTCCATGTCACGATAGGATATCTCTGATCCTTGGCCTTCCATATACTATAAACCTTGTTACTCGACCCTTCAGTTACATTTTGAAGGCTATAAATAAGCCAATTCCGAGTTGTGGAAAAAGAGAGAGAATTCAACTTTGAGAGCAAAGTTACTCTGGAGAAATTATTAATTAATATTGAGTCTGCATCCCTTTGTCCTTTAAGTCTAAACAGAGTGTTCAGATTTAAAGGAAAAAGGGATGAAGACTCAATATGAAGTAATAATTTCTCGAGAGTAACTTTGCTCTCAAAGTTGAATTCTCTCTCTTTTTCCACAACTCGGAATTTGCTTCTTTATAGATTTCAAAATGCAACTGAAGGGTCGAGTTGAAATGTTTCCATTATATGGAAGGCCAAGGATCAGATATCTCCTATCATGACATGGAAACCCGAAATTTAATTTTGATTTTCTGGCACAAATCCTGATGTACGCCGGTTGTAGTGGAACAGCCTGCATATACGCTTATTGTATAGGGTGCAAGATGTGTACAAGTGGAAAAAATTTATATTTTTTTCTATGGATTTATCAATCAGGGAAAGTGGGTCTGCTTAGGGAAATGGAATAAGGTCCTCTCTACAATATTTCTTAGGGTGAGGCAAATATTTCTCTAACAAGGTGTTGATCTATCTTTGATAGTCTGTGTAGACTTGTCTTTTTGTGAATTAGTTTTCATAACTGACAAAGGATATTGTGTAGAGTCGAGTCGGCAGCAATATGTAGCAAGTTGATCCATATTTTAGAGTTTAGTTTTTTATTTTCTATCAAAGGTCCTTTTGTATGTTCCATTGGGGAAGTTTAACTTTGGTCTGAACTTTCTGTATGAAATTTTGTAAAAAGAATGATTCTATGGTGAATTGGAATGAAATAAAGGATTTCTTTATGTCTCATATGTCTTGATTATAATTTTGGTGTATTTTCTTCCATCTCTACATTTATTTCAGCAACTGTTATATTCATAAAATTGTATAAAAGGTGAATTTCCAACAATCTTTTTACTGATAAAAAACTAGCCTAAGCACTTGTAATCAATACTTCTGAGTTAGGATGTTATTTTTGTTGGCTATAAACATAGGGTGATATTCCCTTCTATTTTTATTTAACCAAGAAGAATCTAAAAATGCTTGAGTAAGATCATTTCATACATTTTCCTCAACATTTATCTAGCGACCATATTGGGGAGGTCTTCGATATCTCTCTGGTTAATTTTTATACTCGATTTCCATCAGTACATCTATTTTTATGATATTGATTCTTTGACTGTTTTATTTCTTAATAATTGTACCTGTTGCAAGGCAACCCAATATTTAGCCATGTCTTTAAGATCAGACCAACATTTATTTGAATCTGTTTAATACCATTTTAGACACCGCCAATACCCGTGTTGATCTTAACCATTCTTGGGTAGTAATTGAACAAGATATTAGTGCTCAAGAACGATTGGAAGCTAGACGTAGATAGTAACCTTCTTGTTTCTTCATTTTTGGCCTTTCTTTCATGTCCTTAGACTCTCGTGCTTCTAGAAGAACAAGAGGCTTGTCACCTGAAATCAATCCTATTGCTGAAATATGAAGAAGGAATGTTGTGTTATCTTCCCAACAAAGTGCTCTAAGGAAAACTTTGTCTGATTCATCCAGATCATCCTTCTTTCCCTCATATATCATCCACAACATGGGATCTAGTGGTGGCTCTGGTGGAACTAGAAGTTCTTCCTTTTCTCAGTATTCATCTTCGTCAGTGATTGGTAGCTTATATAGCCACCATATTCCTATCTTATCTACCACAAAACCCACCAAATTCTTTAAAAAGTATGGTCTTTTTCAGTTTGAAGAAGATGCCACAACCACACTGTGGCATGTGTCCTCTCCTCTTAACCTAGCACCTGCTACTCATCCACCTCCTAAAATTAAACATAATCTTCCTAGGTTTTCAGTAAATAACACTGTCACTACAAACAAACACCTGGTGGAATTTTCTAATTCTTGTCATAACATAGGAGCCAATGATAATGATACTTTCATCTTCTTATTCGTCAATTCCTTGGAAGGAAAGGCCACAGAAGATTTCTTTGACCTTCCTCCTAAGATTTTTTCTACTTGGGAGGAGTTAATCTATTGGTTTTGATCCACTTATGGGAAATCTAAAAGTCCATCCGAGAATTTAAGGGAATACAATACTGGCACCTATAAGGATGGTGAGACCATCAAGTCTTTCAACTTGCATTTCACCAAGTTATACAATCAAATCCTTGAACTCATCTACCCTCAGAACCAAGCCAATTTCATGCATTAATACAATGTTTTTCCTCCCCCCTACGGTCATAGGCTTGAGGAAAAAACCATTGATAATCTTGGTTTTGCTCTGCATGCTTGCTCAGAGAATGAAGAACAACTTGAAAGAACTAGTCTTCCCCAGAGAGAATCAGTTAGATAGAAAGACATGTCTGCCCTTTTACATCTAGTACAAGACATGAAGTATCGTATGATAGCATATGAGAAGAAAGTAAGTCTCTCCCCTCTCACCCCTGGAGCTTCATCCTCTTCTGCACCCCCCTTTAGAAATCCAGTTGAAAATAATTTTTAGCCTAAAGCTATCTTGCCTCGAAGTTGGTGTAAATTCTGTGAGGAACACCATGAGGAAACCACATGTGAGGTAAATAAGAGTGCCAGAGATAAGATCTTTGGTAAGAGACCAGAGGCTACTATCATTGTATTAGATTTTGGAGAGCCAGAAGATGTCATTGTCATCAATACTAGGAATAAATCCTATGCTCCTAAGGGAAAATTTGATCCTCCCCGCAATTCTTCTAGCCCAAGCTCATCCTCACCCATTGCTATGGTTCAGGTTCCTAAGGTTCCTGAAAGTCAAGGTAAAACCTCTCCTCTCCCCTCTTTCAAATACAATATCTAGAATCATTTGGCTAACATCAAAGCTGATGCAACCCTTTTGGACATGGTTGTCATCCCTAAACAATAGATGCATCTAAAACAATTCATGGAAGGAAAAGAGTCCAATGTAGCCAATATTTATGAAGAGGTAAATGAAGAGGATTCATATGTGAATAAATTAGGTGTACACAACTTTATATACCCTGTAAAAAACAACCCTTTTTATATTTCTATAAATATTATGGATAAGAACGCCCATTCTTGCCTCATTGATGGTGGTTCAGGCCCAAGTGTGATGCCAAAGATTATTATGGAAGAGCTAGGCTTGTCTTGTACAAATGAAAATTCCATAAGAATGCTCTCCTATAATAGTATACAACAAACAATCATAGGCGAGATTAAGGATGTGACCTTAGTTTTATGTGCTCATCCTGAAATAAGGACAACCCTCAACATTCAGGTAATTGATATGCATGTAAGAAATTACTCAATTATCTTGGGAAGACATTGGAAATCCTTAACATGTGGATACCTCTCACTCAATGGGACACATTTATCCATTCCTCGGAATGGTAAGAACATTATAGTCCTTAGAGAGGGAAGGATTTCACCCTACATAGAGAGTGTTCCCCAATCTAGTGTAAACTATATCGAAGAGGACATAGGAGTGTACTCCATCTTTGCTGAGGAGAATAATATTCCTTTGGGGAAAATCGATTTAGATGATGATATGTGTCACGTGCAATTTGATGGTTCATGCTCTAAAGAAGGTAATGGGGCTGGCATTATCTTGGTTTCCCCTGCAGGAAAAATACATAATTTGTCTTACAAGTTGGAGTTTTCTTGTACAAACATTGTTACTGAATTCGAAGCTTTATTATTAGTCATTGAAAGTGCCCTTAATCTTGGTTGTGGTCACCTTTCATTTTTTGGAGATTCTGAGCTTGTTGTGAACCTGATATGTAATATATTCTCTCCTAGCAACAAGTTGATGGAACGATACACCCAAATTGTTTGAGTGCTTATATCGAACCTTTTATCTTTTACCATCACTCATGTTAAGAGGGAGTTGAATTCAATGGTTGATCAGTTAGATGTCTTTGCAGCTTCTCCTAATCAGCAACCTTTGCCTCACAGGCATGATTGTTCTTTTCAATCTCTATATCATTCACATGTCCCAGACAATGTAGAATCTTGGCAGGTCTTCCCTAACGATGAGATCATTTGTTCTTTCACTCAATATGAACCACTTAAGCCCAAGGAAATGACATCCATAGAAAACAAAAAAATTCCTAAGATCTTGACCCCTCTTGAGAGTTCGTTTTCATCGAGTGATGTAGGAAATAAAGAGAAATAGAGAGAAGAGGAGTCAAGAAGGAAGATGGGTGAAACCATATCCTAGAATATTGGGGCACTCAAATCTTAAAATAATGTTAAAATAAGTACCTAATATTCTGATAAAGAAGAAATGAAATTTGCCAAGCTACGTGGTGGATTTCAAAAGGTTTTTTCTTGGTCTTATAAGGATCTTCGTGGTTTTGATCCTGGTCTTACACAACATGCTATCTCCATCAAGGAAGGCATGAAACTAGTTAGGAAAAAACAAGGGCCTAATAAATCTATATTTAAAGAAACTTGTCAAAAGTAGTTGGAAGATTTCTAAAGGGTTGGGATTATTTTTCCAGTCTACCGTGAATGGGTTTCCAATTGGATACATGTTTCAAACATCACTGATCATGTTAGAACCTGCATTAATTTTCACACTTTTAGTCAAGCTATTATGAAAAATAATTTTCCTCCTCTTAATATGGAAATGATTCTACAGCAAGTTGTAAGGTCACAGATGAGGCCCTTACTTGACATGTTTTTGGGTTACAGGAAAATCAAGGTAAAAGGGGTGAGTGTTCACAAAACCACTCTTATCACTAATTCGGGTACCATGTTTTATAAATTCCTATTTTTCGTCTTACATGATGCAAGTACCTCATTTAAAATAACTATACACACAACTCTTGATGAGTTGATCAACATCCATATCTACCTTGATGATCTAATCATATACATTAAAGGGCTAATAATTAACTCAGAGTTCCAAGTGTTATTTATGGGTCCTTTTAATATTTGTTTTGTCCTGGATACTAATTCTCACATTCTAAACAATTTACAGGAGCAATTTTTTTCCTACAACACTAACGATTCTCAGTTGAAACATTATGAGGGACCAACGTGAAAAGTTATAATGTTATTTGGACTTTTTGTATAGTAGCAATCTAGCTCTGTTTTCATTTTTGCACTTTTTCCTTTTCTACCCTACAATAGTTTGACTTCTGATTTTAGTTTTAAATTTTTCCTACTGCTTTTACGTTCCTGTCATTTTATTCATGTTGTTTAATTTTTGCAAATTAATTTCTGTCATGATTTTATTGCTTACTATCTTCTAGTTTATTTTGGTCAAAATAGGATGATTGGATCAGTTCTGCCATAATGACACTCTTGCAAAACATTGTTAGTCAATAACAATCAAGTTTACATAGTTGTTATGATGTTTCCCCTGAAGCATACTTGAATTTTTTATCTACTTTCATTGTTGTCTTATAAAGAATTGGTTGTCTCCCGCTCCTTCTTGCCATTTCTTCATCCATTTGAGATTTTAAAGAACAAATCCACATTTTTTCTCGTTCAAGTAAAGAGAAGATCCCGGCTAAATGATTATGCATACAGTGGTAAAACCCCTCATACTTAACACTTTTCATTAGTTATTCCCAAATTCTTGGTCATTTTTCCATTAGATCTGCTCACTTCCCCATGTTGCATAATCTTCATGGTTATATCTTCTTGACATGTTGTTCTTGGTATGCAAAACCATGATTTTTGAGTTCTAAACCTATTGAAAACAAATTTCCCTATGGATTCGCCATTTTTTTGACGATTAAAATCGCAAAGTGTTGTTAAAGCCTATTATTATAAAGCTAATAGGATAAATAATACTAGTAGGTGGGACCGCCTTGTAGATTCGAGATCATATCTGATTCTTAATTGATGTTGTGCTACTGTTTGACATTGCTTACATGGTTGATGATATCTTGGATGTTGGATCTAATTGCGACAATTGAATGATGGATAAGGCATGTTATGTGTTTTTATGTTGCGCTAGGCTCAGTTTTCTTGTTACGATGGTCTATGTTGTCATTGCTATATGTTCATGGATTCCTTACTATGACACCTGCACAATAAACATGTTAGCAACAACACATAAGGGAAGTTGAGAAGAAGTAAAAGAAGTATAACAAAATGTAAAAAAAAGGAATCGAACTATGCTCTTATGTTACACTACATGCATCAATATTTAAATGATTGTTGTATCCTATCTAATCAGTTGATGGCTATGTGATTTTTTGAGTTATATAGTTAATATTCATTATGGTTAAGTTGGAAATGGTAAGATATGATTTGGGTGGCACGTTTGACAAGTGATAGATGCTAATTCCAATGCATGGTTTAAATGAATGGTTAATGGAGTAATTGCTTGTGTGCACTAATAAATTAATTCACTGGGGTTGGAGGTGACGTGCATTTACTACATGTCACCCTTATGTTTTCCACTAGTTGTCGCCCTATTCAAGCTATTGTTCAACTGTGTTTGCTGTGTTTAGGATCTGACTTTCAAACAGAGGGAGAACCTCTCAGCCAAATTGCGTTTTTAAGGTTCTCTTGGTTACAAGTATGCCTTTTTGTTTTCCATCCATGAATTTCTCTGGTTATGAAATATATAGTGGCTCGGAATGTATGGGTTTGCGATTTACTTAAGTATGGAAACTGTGTAAAATTGTAATTTTTTTTGGAATGAATCGTTGGTAGCTTTCACTGCAATAATGTTTGAAGTCATAATGTTATTGGTCACCATGAGTGTTAGCATCCATAAGGGCTCTCTGTCATCCTTTCTGGTTTTAGTTGGAGGGTTTTGTTTGGTCTAGAGTGGTTGGTTGTCTTCACGCATTCATATCCCATACCCAGTCTTTGCTTTTATGGGGTTTAATGGGTTTGAAATGCCTTGTGTTACTGCACATTATTCACTTGGGTATTGGGTTGTTGATGCTACTAATGGTCACGCAATGGGTTATATTGCTTCTTCTCAGCTCTGTTTCATCTCAGCGTTGTCAGTTGGTTGACCAGAGAGACACAATGGTTATACCCTGTCTGTGCTAAGTATCGTTATAGGGCCAAAATGCAGCCTTTCTCCTCTGTTCATAGCCTCTCCTATCATGGGAATTTTCACCATGTCCCTAAGGTCAATTATGGTATACCATGTGTGTGCATCGTTGGTCTCAGAGGTTTTCACTAATGAGAGGAGTTGACTCTAGCCTCCTTGTGTTGGTCCACAGAGAAAATCCTTTATTTATCAAGCCCGAGTGTTGTTAGAGGGGATCGTTATGTCCTATCAGGTATATTGTTGGTTGTTATGGATTGGTGGTTTATTATCAATTGAGTTGATTACTGGCTCGCCTCATTGATTATGTGATAGTCTTGTTGGTTTTGGTATCTATTTACTGTATTTGTTATTAGAATTGAATGGATAAGCTCAACATTGTTGATTGGATGATTGTTAAATTGAGTACATAGTCGTTATCCTTGTGATCACTAAATTGATAACCCAACACTGTTATAATTGATTAAGTCACAACATTTCTTTCTGCATGATGCATGTGTATGTGTGGCATTCCTATAGCATGATAGGTTGAGTGGTTGATTGTTATAACTGTGTGTTTTAATTGCCATGGGAGTATTGCAATCGTGGTGATTATGGTATGGCCATCCACTGTGTATGCTATGGATATTTTTGGTTGCACCTTCAAAGATAGTCACAGAGTTTTTAAACATGGCCTTGTTGAAATTTGATCATTTATGTTACGGGATCGGGTATGTTGTTGTTGCCTCATTGTATTGGATGGATAGCCCAACATTTTGAATATTTAGAGTCAAGGAAAATTGGACCTGTACAGTCACAAAAATACACTTGTGTTTTGTCGAATGGTTTGTGTATTCCATAGCATAGCGTGAGTTGAAGTGGTGATTCTTGTCTATTTGTTTAAATGGCAAGTTAGGATCTTTGCAATTTAAATATTGATTATTATGTTGGCATTCCACTATGTATGTTTAATGAATATCATGCATTTTAACAGTGATAGGCATGGGTGTTGTGACTATATAACCTCATTACAATTTAATTATTAAATGAATTAAAAGACAGAATCGACAACGATTTTTGTTCTATATTTGATGATTGAAATAATTGGTAGTGGTTGATGAGTTGGCATTGAACAGAGTGGAAGTAATTTACTGAGTATTCATTTGGAAATTGTTTTAAAATGTTAAATGGATAAAAGAGAAGAGTGGAGATCCTCTACAGGTTGTTGTGGAATACATGCTGACTTGTTTTGGTGACACTGTGTTACATATTGACTATGAACAATGAGCAAGTTAATGCACATAATTGTTTAAATTTTACGCAGTAGTTGTTCTTTTGGCACAATGATCATTTTGGTTGGTGTTGATCTTTTTACATTGATTTGGAATGATTGTATGGATTACTTTATTAATTTTATGAACAATACCCTCTCTCTTTCCCTACCATTATTTCTCTTTCCGCTAATTACAACCCCCTCACCTTCCTACATTCATTTTTCACTCCTTGTTCTAAAATTTAATTACAGTCAAGAAGAATTTTGTCTTGAAGCAGTTTGGAGTCGCAAGTTCTTGATTGGATTATAGTGATATTTTCTTTGATTTGCGTTACAGTTGATTGTTGTGGTATTTGGTAAGTAACCATGTTTCTTTCCTCCTCATTTTATCACTTTTCTCTCAATAGAAACCCCTCTCATATCCCATAACCTTTGTTCACACCCTGCTCATCGACAACAATTAAACAATTTATATGGATTGGAATTGCATGAGTCTGATATGTTGTTGAGCCAAAATCTATTTCATATTTTTAAAGAGTTGTCATGTATGGTTGTTAAAAGGACTATTTGATAATTAATCACGCATGAAAGAATGTGTTTTTCAGCTGAGGTAGCCATGGAAAAGGCAACATAGAGAGAGGTAATTGGAACAGAGGCCCAAGAAGGCCAAGGTTCTCCATACACTTTGACGCTGACTCACAAGTGTTAGGCCAATTATTTCAGGCTAGATTTTTCAAATGGATTGGGTAGGGAGTGGTCCAGCCTAGGCTTGAAAGGACTCGCTTCCAAGCTCCACAAGCCCCTGGTATTCCCATGCCCCCTCATGTTTCATTGCAACTCGAGGTTCCTAAAAACGACAGATGGAAAGCGATTGTCCACATAGAAGTCTCCCAACATCGTAGCTGGCCCAATTTTTCCTTACCTGCTCCCCCACCTGTTAACCAGATCACCCAAGTGACACCTTTCCACTCACCATCTCAGTCCTCTCATGCTAGAAAAAGGTTGAAAACCGAGGCCCACCATGCCCTTGACAATGGAAAAGCCACTGTTGCCTCTTCCTCGCCCTCCAATGGGTCTGACAACTCCTTGTCTTCCCAGATGCATTTGAGGGATGATTGTTCTCATGTGATAAATTATATTAGGCCTAAAGGCTCAACGCAGCCAAAGGAAAATTTAGGAAAATCGAATGTTGACAGCACCAATCAAGAAAAAATTGCATCTCAGAGTAGGAAATATG
>JZKD02S1993206.1:141130-153476 GCA_000966675.3 Picea glauca | reverse complement strand
CCTTCTTTTATTCATATTCTAGTTTCTTCTTTAGATGATGACAATGAGGATGAAAATCCACCTCCACCTGCTCACCTTCCTCCAGATTAGTCCTTTGAACCTGAACCAACACCAACTCCTCTGATTCCTAGATGGGTTTGTTCAAAATGAGAAGAAGCTAGTGATCTTGTCGGTGATCCTTCATATTAGCATCAGACACGCTCACAGTTCTAGTGAGCCTCTTTTATTTTGGCTCAAGTTTCAGAGACTCATGATCCAGAGACATTTGTAGAAGCTTCAGGTCATCCATCTTAGGATACAGTAATGAATGAAGAGTATCGTTCTTTAATGGAAAATGATACTTGGGATATTGTACCTCTTCCAAAAGGAAGGAAACTTGTCAGATGCAAATGTGTCTACATAACTAAGTATGCATCATATGGAAGTGTTGAAAGACACAAGGCTCAGTTAGTTACCAAAGGATTTTCCCAAGTTGAAGGAATTGACTATAATGAAACCTTTTCCCCTATAGCCAAAATAAATTCCATCTGCCTTGTTCTTTCCCTTGTTGCATCACATAAATGGGAGGTCCATCAGATGGATGTTAAATCCACCTTCTTTCACATAGATTTGCAAGAATAAATATACATGGAAAAACCTCCTTGCTATGTCTAGAATGACTCTAGCCTTGTTTTTCTCCATAAGAAATATCTTTATGGTATTAAGCAAGCTCCCCGAGCTTGGTATGCCAAAATGGACAACTTTCTTATTGACACCATATTCACTAGATTCCATTATGATCCTAATGTTTATACCAAGAAAGTAGGAATCCATCTCATCATCCTTGTCCTTTATGTTGATGACATTATCCTTGCTCGTAGAGACTCAAAACTTTTAAGCCATGTGAAAACCAACCTTAAGAAGAAATTTGAAATGACGGACTTAGGATTTTTTCATTGTTTCCTTGGCCTCCAAGTTTTTCAAACCAATGAAGGAATTTTTATTTCCCAGTCTAAGGATGCTTGTGACCTTCTTTGTCGCTTTCACATAGACGATTGTAAACCAACCCCTTCTCCCTTTTGGTCTGCAGTCAAGATTACTTCCAATTGTACTTCTCTTGAATTTTATGCCACCCTGTACCATCAGTTAGTTGGTAGCCTCTTATACTTGACCCATACCCATCATGATATTTCCTTTGTTGTTGGTATTGTCACCCGGTATTTGCAAACACCCCATGAAATCCATTAGAAATAAGCTAAAAGGATACTTCACTCTGTTTTTGGTATATTTCAGTTTGGGATACATTACAATTCAGGGGGGACTCCATTATTGGTTGGTTTCACTGATTCGAATTGGGTCAGTGACCCTGTTACACATTATTTTGGTCACTCTGGTGATGTCTCTACAGTTATGTGTTCAGGCTCTCATAAGGACCTTTTTCCTGAGAAACATGATTGTTTTCTTCTTCTACAAAACATATGTTTAAGATGAGTTCGCAGGCTGCATGTATTATAGGGTGCGAAAAACCTGATTCTCGCAGGCTACTCTATACGTGGATTGAAAAGTGTTCACAGTTTGCTATATAAGTAGGGTGTGAACCTGCTTCAAATCTTAAAAGGGAGAAGAGGTTATGAAGGTTCTAGAAGAGGATCTTCTAGAAAATGAGTTGGCATTCGCATGGTTGGCATCCTACTGACTTCTCATATTTAGTGGGATCATCCTCATCCCCTTAACCATCTCTCCTTCTCCTATATAATGAAAGGTTTCTCAAGGAAGAGGTTAAGCAAGATTGAATAAAGAATTGATGGAAGAATAGGTTCAGAATTGTGTGAGGAATCCTATTTGAATTGATGCTTGAGGCCTCCATTTGTCCATCAAACCATAGTGGATCTTCTTCATGCAAGTGTGGAGCAAGTGTGTGTGTTGGAACGAAGGACCACCGAAAGGAAGCTTGTGACATCAAGGTAATCTCATTGTATCTTCTACTTTCATTTAATATAATACAGTGGCATGTCCCTTTCCCATAAAATCACTCTTATTTTATTACATGACTCCTTGATCACATGTTTAGGTCTTCATTGAATGTATTATTGTTTCTTTCACCTTGGTCGATTTGTGTCGTTGTAGATCTAATATCATAAGGCTACCAAAGTGAAGTAGGGACAACAAAGACATAAGGAATCGATATCTAAAGGTATGTCACTTATTCCTTCTTCAATGACAAATTCAATGATTGTAACTTACGGAAAGTGTCATGTCCTATCCTGTTTTGTTTTAGATCTAGGGAGATTTGTTAGTGTCCGCATATACTAATTTATCCTATAATAGACCCTGGTGATCAGAAGTCTACTGCAGGTTATGTTTTCATCCTTGGTTTAGGACCTATCACTTGGGCCTATAAGAAACAACAAGGTATTGCACTTTCTTTAGCAGAAGCAGAGTACTAAGCAACAGTAAATGCAAGTCGGGAAGCCTTGTGGCTTCAACAGATCCTTTTAGAGTTTATATTCCAGCAATATCATCTGAACATCCTTTTGTGCGAAAATCAGAGTGCCATCAAGCTCATCAAATACCCAATTCAACATCAGCGCAACAAACACATCGAGATACACATGCACTTTATCATAAAGCTCATTCATGATCAATTTATTGAAATGCTCTTTTTCCCTACATAAGATCAAGTTGCAGACATTTTCACAAAGTCTCTTACAGAAGTGAATTTTTCCAAACTTTGATCTATGTTAGGAGTTCAGGAAGTTTTCATCAAGGGGAGATAGGCTCTAATGCCTCCTTCCTTCTCCTATTGTGTCAATATTGTAAATCCTTCAATATTATCCCAATTGTTCTTAACATGGGATGTTAGGATATTTAGACACTTAGGAATTAGTTAATATCTAATTGGTCTAATGTGTCATTAGGTAAAAATTTGTTTCTTAGTGTGTTTATTTCATATGCATTAGTATGCATTTGTAGTTAGGAAATCCGATGGTCACGATATGTTCCCAACATATAGTGATCTGAGGGTTCATATTATCCTCAATCTTAATGACCATTGGTCCATGGATTAACACCAGATTGGTCCATGATCTCTATTTAAAGAGCATGGAGGGTCATTTGTCGATGATTGATTGTGAGAAACTCTCTTGTAAAATATCTCTGTAATATTTTTATTTTGCATTAATAAACCGCTCCAAGTGTTCATGTTGGTTGGGGTCGTGGATGTTTCCCCGTAGGGGTTTTACCACGTCAAAACATCGGTGTGTTGATCTTTGATCTGGTTGTGTGAGTGGTTACTAAAGGTGTTTGTCCTCTATTGGAATACCTGTGTTGTTGAACAAATACCATAATTAATTAATACATCAATGGTCTGTTAGAGTATGTAGACCATCAACTCACAACGACCACATTTAAGTAAAAAGTGATTGATATATTCCCATTGATCCATTAATTTTAAAGGATGAAAAATAAGACCATCCACTTATATCAATCATTTTTTACTTAAATATACTTGTTTCTAGTATTATATACATTAACACCATCTTATTTAGAAATACTTCATAAAAAATATTTATATATTCCAACACAATTCCTCTCCTTCTAAATCCATATTAATAATCAAAACCATTTATGGCTTACATTTAGTTTCCATGAAAACTACTTTCGTGCATAAAAATCACTTTCCACATGAAATATCTCTTTCCATAAACCATTTCCCACGTTGAAGATCAATTTGAAGCGGTGGAAATGGCACTACACGACTAAGAAAGGTGACAACTTTCATGACATGTCTTTAAAAACCTTATTTCGATGCAGTCATGGTTTGTAGAGTTCTTCTCCATGTGATTTATGCCACATATATCTATAGAAGCATCCATTTCGTCCATAATTATGTTGATAGGTATTACCTATCAGAATTGGTGGTTTAATCAATTTTTTAATTACAAATTTCAATCTTATGGACAGCAAGCAATTAAATATGTTAGTATATTCTTAGTCTTACAATAAAATCAATGAATGATATTTAATGATAATAACTCCTTCACATTTATAAAGGTACCTATTTACTTTTTTCACATTTACTTTTTAAGGTTAATAAATTACTACGTCAAGTTTCTAATTGCCACAAAGTATACTTATATAAATAAAACCAAGATTACTTAACTTTTAACTTTTACATATTAATTAACTTTTTTACATTTTGAAAACATTTAGCAAGTATGGTTAGTGGAATGTGAACCATGACATCTACTGATGCCATGTTTCAATTTCAATTTCAATGTAAGGTTAAAGCATGCATTGATAGTGGTTGGTTTTTAATTGTGTTGCACACATTTCCCTTCCTGTGAATTAAAGCATGGGCTACCAGGTGGAAGTGGAAGCGATGTTTCCTTCCCAGGTGAAGAGTTGTGCATTTGTAACTATGTTGCGCACATCTCCCTTTCTTGTCCCTGTTGTTCTTTTCATTTGGTTACATTTGTCTATGTTTCTAAATTTTTCCTACACCCTTTAAATCAACTTGTGTCATTTTAGTGTCTTTAAATCAACCTGTGTTAAATCAAACATTTTCGTTGTCTTTATGATTTCAATATAGCTATATTGTATGATTATTATGCTAGGAATTGGATTTATGTCTTCTTAGTATCTTTAAATCAACCTGTCTTAAATCAAACATTTTCTTTGTCTTTGTGATTACAATATAGCTATATTGTATAATGATAATGCTAGGAATTGGATTTTTGTACATGTACAATAAATTCAATTTATAGATCATCACTAGATCAACCATTCCACACTGAAAAATATACCATCGCTCAAGCAACTATCCCGCTCTCAAAAATATACCATTGTTGCTCATGAAATACTACAAGCTTTGGACTACCAACATATATATCTTCTCCATTTTTCTTAATAACCGTCTCAAAGGGATGGCCTCCGTTTATCATTACAATGTTGGAAGACTCATAAGCACTCAAAATCAACCATGTGACCCATGCTCAACACATACGGAAGATCCATCCACCCGATTTTTATTTCTTTTTATTTATTATTATTATTTTTTTAATTTTTTGTTCTAATTAAAATTATCATTTAAATCATAAACCAGCATTTTTCAAAAATTAACTCCATGTTACTTATATGTTTTGGCCAAATTGTTGGTGGTGTGGCTTCATACTCAGATAGATTTTAGAGTAACAGGATTTGGTTGGTTTCCTTTACCAAAATTAAAGTGATCGATCAATGTATGTGCATATAAGGCAAGAACCCGTCTAGGTTTTGAGTTTTTTCTCAGGATTTAGTGCTAATTCAAAGGCGTCCGCTCGGTTTTGAGTTTTTCTCAGAATTTAGTGCTACTTCAAATGATTAGACTCAATATTTTGATATGTACTTGCAAAAAACTACATAGTATTTGTATTTTTATGTGTACCCACAAGACCCCAATAAAATTTATCTGGGTTAGGGTTATTAAGATTATTTACAATTGAATTTATTAGAGTTAGGATGATTAGGGTTAGTAAATTTAAAGTATATATTTTTTTAATTTTTGTATATCCTATTTGGTTTTGTGTTATATCATGACTAGCACTGTGTTTTCTGATCATAAATTCATTTATAATAAGACTAGAATTAATCATAAAAAAAATTATTTTGAAGCCTTCACTGGTAAAAGTGTTTAGTGCAATGTGCTCATATAAATATTTTTTTAATAAATTACTTCACACAAAGCAGCGGCCCAGAAAATTCAATCATTTTCTTCAACACCTTACAAAACATTCACATGGATTAGTAGCCATCCAAAGGCATTAGTTTTACTGTAGTATAAAGTGGTCTGATCTTAGATAGAAAACCAACTTAATTGTTCCTCACTCTGCCAATTCACCACCGCATAAGATCTATTCAAGCAACTGTACATAAGCCCTGTACATTACCTATTCCAAGAAATAATTCTTCCCTCTCAAAGGCCTCTTTGAACACACTTAATAATGAAGCAATATCATACGTATATGAGAAACTTCACAGGAATATATATCTAACTCGTTGTATAGTTCTTCCACAACTAGCAATACAAAGAATAATGCCTGAAGGTATTGAACCAACAAATTGAGTTTCGTGATGGCAGGGGCATAGGATTGCTCCTCTGAAGAATATGCTTCCTCTACAGATATAATTGTTGGCTAATAGCTATGAAACACGTTGGAAGAGGAGCACACGAATTTAGGGAAAGCAAACAATTTATGTAGCAACGATATATTTTAATTTCTTCGGGATACCTCAGAAGACTGTGAAGTGCGCATAAGGTGAGGTGGCAAAAATAGAAGAACAAAAATATCTCATATCATACTATGAGAGAGTATCGAACATAACAACTAAGAGTAACATTTTAGAATCATAAACGAAAAAATTTCAATTTATTAAATATGAAATATTTCAGTTTATTAAATGTTGTGAGGTTTGGGTTTTAGTCTTTTCAAAGAAATATGAACAAAATTGAAAAACAATAGAAGCTAATTGCAATAATAGCCTTGAAATTAGGTCCAATGCTTTTATCCTACTTTAGTAAAAGTTAGAATTCTTCCAATTGGGAGTATAAAGTTGGAACTCATCATGATTTACTATCAATGTTCTTATAATAAGTATAAATTATCAAAGGATTTTCTATCAATGTCCTTAGAACAAGTATAAATCAAGTATATTTACCATCAATGTTCTTAGAACAAGTATAATTCATCATCTACAAATTTCAAGATGATTTGCTATCAATGTGATGAACAGAGCCTCATTGTTGCAAGAACATAGCCTTGTCATCGTAATGTGATGAACATTGCATCATCATCACAATGTAATGAAAATATCCTATCGTCATAATGTGACAAACAATGTCCTCTCGTCGCATTGTGATGAATATAACCCCGTCGTTGTAATAAATGTCCTATTTTCACAATGTGATGAACATATGAAATTTATGTTTATCGCATATATATACGACATCCGATGAACATATGGCATTTTTGTTCATCACATAACCACTTTTTACTTAAATCTCTTATTTTCACAATGTGATGAACATAGCCTCGTTGTCGCAATATCCTCCTCATCGTTAATATGTGGCAAACAATATCCTATCATCACAATGTGACACAAATATCCAATCGTCATAATGTGATGCAAACATCTTGTCGTCTTAATGTGATACACATAACCATATTGTCACAATGTGACAAACATAGCCTTGTACAATGAAGATACAATGTGACAAACATAACTATATTGTCGCAATGTGACAAACATAACCATATTGTCACAATGTGACAAACATAGCCTTATATGATGAACATAGAATGTGACGAACATAACCATATTTTCGTAATGTGATGAACATAACTAGTGTTGACCTTGGTTGACCATGACCATGATTCATTGTGGTTGACCATGATTGAAAATGGTTAACCATGTTTGACAATTGTTGTCCATAGATGACCATGGTTGGCCATAACCATACTATCGCAATGTGACAAATATAACCATATTGTTGCAATGTGACAAACATAACCATATTGTCGCAATGTGCCGAACATAGCCTCGTCATTGCAATGTGATAAACATAGCCTCATCGTGGCAATGTGATGAACATATCCTCGTCATCTAAATGTGACACAAATATCCTATCATCATAATGTGACAAACAATGTCATGTTGTTGCAATGTGATGAACATAGCCCATTCATCTCAATGTGATGAATATACGACATTTACGTTCATCACATAGCCATATGACATACGATGAACATATGACATTTATGTTCATCACATATTCACTTTTTACATAAATTTCTTGTAATCGCAATGTGATGAACATAGCCGAATCATCACAATATCCCCATCATAGTCAATATGTGACAAACAATATCTTGTTGCCACAATTTTATGAACATAGCCCCATCGTAGCAATGTGAAACAAATATTTGCATGACCAAATGTGACGCAAATATCCCATCGTCGCAATGTGACGAACTTAGATCCTCCATCCTAATGTGAATAAAATATGAAAACAATGTGACACAAATATCATATCGTCATTGCAATGTGATACAAATATCATGTTGTCATAACGCGACAAACAATGTCCTTTTGTCACAATGTGACGAACATAGATTTGTCATCTCAATGTGATGAACATACAACATTTATGTTCATGACATAGCCATATGACATATCATGAACATAGAAAATTTTTGTTCATCACATATCCACTTTTTACTTAAATGTCATGTCATCACAATGTGATGAACATAGCTCCGTCATCGAAATATCCCCATCATTGTCAATATGTGACAAATAATATCTTGTCCTCGCAATTTGATGAACATAGCCCCATCATATAAATGCGAAACAAATATTTGCATCACATAATGTGACACAAATATCATGTCGTTGCAATGTGATGAGATTAGCCCCTCCATCCCAATGTGACGAAAATAACCATATTGTCACAATGTGACGAACATAGCTTTGTCATAACAATGTCATGAACATATCTTCTTCGTCGTAATGTGGCGAACATAGCCTCGTTGTCACAATGTCATGAACATATCCTCATCATCGCAATGTGACACAAATATCCTATCATCATAATGTGACAAGCAATTCCAAATTTAGCTATCTCAATGTCATCTATAGTCTTGGTCAACCATAGTCATGGCCAACCATGACCACCTATGGACAACAATTGTGAAACATTGTTAACCACTTTCAACCATGCTCAACCACATTCAATCATGGTCATGGTAAACCAAGGTCTACCATAGTTTTCCTTTCAATGTGACGAACATTGTAGTGTAATAACAATGTGATGAATATAAAGTATTTAATACTTTATTATTAATAATCAATTAATAACTAATTATTAAATTATTATTAATAATCAATTAATAACTAATAATTAAACTATTATTAATATATTTAATACTTAAAAACATTAATATATTTAATACTACTCGAACACATTATTGTATTTTTTATTTTATGTATTCATTTATATATGATTAATATATTATTTAAATAAAACATTTATATTATAATGTATTTATCCTATAATGTTTTATAAATATATTTTTTCATTATTCATGTATTTCTAATACTTTATTATTTTAATATATTATTGTGATTTTCTGAAGCTTTAAAACTTTATTGATATACATATGTTTTATAGATTCATGTATGACTAATACTTTAATTTATTATTATATTTTTTTAAAATATTTTCTTAATAATATTTTATTATTCTTTATAGATGTATTTATTAATAATACTTTAATATTTTAAACATACTTTATAATTGTATTAATTAATTAACAAAAAAAATTAATGACCATTGTATAAATGTATTTTTATTAATTAATTTATATAATACTACATTACATTATACATTAATGTTTTAATATTTTAATTTACAAATTACATTAATGTTATAATTATTTATACATTTAATACTTTACGCATAGATTAAATTTTTAATTTTTTTTATACATTTAATACTTAACACATTAATGTATTTGGTGTTTTATACATTCATTTATACATCATTAATGTATCATTTAAATAATACATTAATCTATTATAAATAAATAAATGTATTTATCATATAATATATTATAAATGTATTTTTACTTTATTAATGCATTATTAATACTTTATCAATGTAAATAATTTAAATAATTTATTAATGTTATGTATTATTGCATTATTTGAAACTTTAATGCTTTATTATGTATATATGTTTTATTTAACTATGCCTAATTAACTAATTTTAATATTTTAACAATCTATTAAATTATAATATATTAATTTATACATTTATTAAT
The DNA here is from genome assembly GCA_000966675.3 of Picea glauca. NCBI lineage: Eukaryota > Viridiplantae > Streptophyta > Pinopsida > Pinales > Pinaceae > Picea > Picea glauca. The sequence goes on along the minus strand of JZKD02S1993206.1, from coordinate 143,637 downwards.
AGATTCCATTCTTAATATATTTATTAAATTACAGGTTACATTAATACATTATATTATTTATTTATTTTGGAGATATTTTATTTCTAAGATTATATATATAGGGTTTTGAACATGAATAATCTCTCTAGTTTTTACCTTTTTTACCCAGAATAATCTTTGTAGTTTCTCTGGACTTCTCTGTCATTTTCAGAAATTATTTTTGGCTTCTTCAAAGGGTTGAGCATTTGGACATGTGAAATGAGGTGAGTCACTTTTTACTTTGATTCACTTTTAATTTTACATAAAAAGATTTAAATATATTTTATTTATTTATTTATTTTAAGTTTCAGAAGTAAAAGTTGATTTGAGAGATAAAGTCAATCCATAATAGTAATTGTTACATCTTTTTTCTCTTCTTTTCAATATGAGCACTCCACCACCTATTCCAAAAACTCAGCCTAACAAGGGGAGCCCCCCCAAAATCACCCTAGACATCCTTTACGATTATATGGAATCAATATAAAAAAAAGAGAAGAGAGAGATGCAAAAATCCAAATAGGGTCATGAATATTTATAAATATAGTATACTTAGTAAATCTTCGATCTTGAAAGTGTCACGAATATTTATAAATGAAGACCTCATTCCCGAATACCAAAGGAAGGAAGTTCAAAAGGTAAAAGAAGCCAGGAAAGAAGGAAAATGGGCAATAATTAGAAATCAAAAAGCCATTGTTAGGGATACAGACCAGAAGGATAATAATAAATAGGAATTTGGGACACTTGGGATCCTTTTTTGGAATTGTCGTGGCTTTCCATGGTGCAAAGGTCCTATGATAAGTTGGATCTTGAGTGATATTNATAGGTTTAGTAAACTTTTATGCTATCATTCCTTTGTGTTTAAGAAATATGTATATATTAGTAATAAGGGACCCCATGATAAAAGCCTCATTTTTTATTAAATGAGTGCATCTTTAATAACTTGGGTCCCGTGCAGAACGACAAAAAGTTACCAAATCCACTTTGTCGATATATCAATGTATGCATATTTAAAATCATATCTGAAGGACCTTACATTTGATTATAACATTTGACTATGACACTCTTCCAAGGATGTAGATATAATCTCTTTCTTCATGTTTTAGTTTGACGACTACCAAATATTACTCTAAAAACTTTTTAAAATATCGTTCCTAAAATTTTTATCCGGCAACGGCTATGAACAGCTAAAGCTTACTGAAATTAACTCTTATTATGAATTGCTAAAGCATACTGAAATTAACTCTTATTTTGAGATACTTGGAAGCCAACTCTCTCTTGTCTCTGTTTTCATATTGGGTTTTTTTCTTCCTGCAGTCACCACACATTGTAGATGTTCAGGATTTGGTATCTTTTTATACCAAGTCTGTAAATCTTCCGCCCTCTCGCTTCATCAAGAAGCTTGATGATAGTTCAAAAGTGTGAGTGCATCCATCGACTTCACGTCCATTCGCTCCAAAACTAGTTGAGAATGGGATAATCGACCAATTCAATGGGTGGACAAGTTTTGGAAGCCAAATATCCAGGGATAAATGTCTTCAAGCTTTTGCAGTAAGGGTTTTTTTGTTTTTTTTTGTTTCAAATAAGACAAATCGTGATATTATCTTCAGAAGTGGGTCATATTTTATGGGCACTGGGGGTATGTATTTGATTAAATGGACGCCTGACTTCAATCCAGAGAATGTCAATCCTTCTGCAGTGCTTTTCTGGGTTCATCTCCCCTTTCTTCCTTTTCATTACTGAAATGACGAAACCTTGAGAAGCATGGGAAATACGTTAGATAGATACGTTGATCGCACTAAACCAAGAGAATGCCTCTAGGTGTGTGCTCAAATATGTGTGGAGGTGGACCTAGAAAAGGGTTTGCTTGAGGATATTCAACTAACCTTAGATAATTGGTGCTATATCCAAAAGGTGGAATATGAGAAACTCTTGTTCAAATGCAAAGCCTATCATGAATACGAGAATTTCACAAAAAAATGTCCAAATCTTAAGGTGGATTAACCAAAATAAAAAGTGCAATATCAATGGTGACAACCAAAAATGAAGAAGGAAACCAGAAAGGCAATAACCCAATAATCAGATCAAGCCCAAGGGGGGAATTTGTTGCAATATGTTGTCATTGATGCCAAAGGTTTGATTGATTGATGACAAAGGATTGATGTCAAGTGATTGATTGATGTCAAGGGATTGATTGATGCCAAAGGATTGATTGATTGATGTCAGAGGAACAATGTCTTGTCATAGCATACTAATGTAATATGTATTGTCCTTGATGTGAATGGATAGATGTCAAGTGGAAGCATAGTCATATGATATCATGCATACATGAATATGGATCAATTAGTTTTCATTGATATGTGATGCATAACTGGATATGGATCAATGAGTTGTCATTGATATGTGATGCATAGATGAAGATGGATCGATGTGGTTTCTTTGATATATGATGCATAGTTGGTTTGATGTAAAGATGACTCATTATTGTCTTA
>JZKD02S1993206.1:129818-141120 GCA_000966675.3 Picea glauca | reverse complement strand
ATTGGTATTAAAAAGCGAGCAAAGATCTGCGGTCAGAAATCCAGCGTGCAGATCAACGGATCAGGGCGGATTCCGGACCCCCCTTGGTATTCTGCCTTTAATCTAAGGGGGGGGGGTCCGGAAAGAATCTTCCTTGCGGCGAGCCCCTTGTTACATGTGTCGTCGTCCTATTGGTCCAAAGGTCACATCCCCCACCTGTTGTCTGACACCCCGTCGCCCCTGGATGTCATCCTCGACTAAGCCCACTTGTCCCACTTGCCCCCGGGTCGAAGTCCCATCCCGTTACTGTTGTCAGTCCACGTTGCCAGCGCCATAACACCTTTCACTCATGAACAACCCCCTTTGGCGACTCCTACCTTGTTTCCGATTCTAAAGGTTTTAATGTTTATCTTCTAAAATATCTTCAATTAAGAGATTCTTAAGTGCTTGTTAGTTGGAGTTATTTTCCTTATCTTTTCTTCTGTTCATCACTTTAATTATAAAAGATCCAGTGAGTGTGTTATCTCGCCCTGTGAAGGATTTCTTTGGCATTTCTGGTTGTTTCTCAGATTTGATTAAATACAGACCCCATAGCCCAATGGATGTGTAAGCTGTCTCAACCAATTTATCAACCCCTTTTACAACAAAACATACCTATTCTTTTTACCTAGCCTAAAATCTGAAGTCAAAACAAAGTTAAATCATATAGAGAGATCCCTCTCTGAAGCTGGAAAGGCTCTATCCCAGCTTTAAAAGCGGTTGGTTAAGGTTACCTTTGTAGATTTCTTCTTTTCAACCTCTAGGAAATTTACCGAGTGCTAACAGAAGGAAAACTATGCCCTGGATATTAGTAACCAGGACAAAATCCGCTTCAGAGGCACCAGGGAGGGTTCAATGATCTGGAACTTAGCCTGTCGCAACAAGACCTAGATCTAGACACACAACTTTTGGAAAATAAGGAATGGAAGAATCGCCAGATTCTGGGAAGATGCCTGGCAACAGGAACCCAAAATGGAACAAATAGGTTGGGAGGAACTCCAATAGGATATGATGGCAAAAGGAAAAACCCGAGTTTACCATTACTGGAAAAAGGAAGCAGAGTGAAAAAAATGGATAATCTGGAACACTCTCACACCACAGACTAGATACTAGACCACAACAGTAGTTAAATAAGTGGAGGAGGAATTGAGGAGAAGGAAAATTGCAGTCACGGACGGAAATGACCAGCTGAGATGGGGGTGAAAAGCAGGCAGGGAATTCAATATTAAATAAGTACACCACTACATAACAAACCAGGACCAAGAATTTGCGGCGTATCATTGGGACAAGCTCTGGAATATCCCCCAATGGCCAAAAATAAAAATATTCTAGTGGTTGATACTACACAACCGAATCCTAACTTGGGAGAACCTAAAGAAGAGAGGTTTCATAGGCCCTTCAATATGCCACCTATGTGAAGAAAAGGAGGAAACAACGAACCATCTCTTGGATGAATGTCCCTACATAGCATAATTATGGGACTGGGCAACATGCATTTTCCATCAGTCTAATAGGATCAAAGGAAATATTTCTGTAACTATAAACACCTAGAAGGAAAACTACAACGACAACGAAGAGGTGAATCTTTGCTGGACCCTCACCCCCGACATGATCATTTGGGCAATTTGGAAGGAACGAAACTGGCGCATCTTCAAGAACCAAAGTTGGACGGTTGGAAAGATCAAGGAAACAATAATAGCCATGACAAGAGAAACGGTATAGAGGCACAACCTCCGAACATGAGGAGCACAACTCACTGATCGGGATCTCAGAATTCTAGAGGCTTTCCAAGTGAAAGGAAGACACAACCCTAATCAGGTGAGACAGGTGCCACAACTAAGTTTAGGCGAGCGCAACTGGAAACCACCACCAGAGGGCTCCCTCAAGATAAAATTCAACGAGGCATCAAAGGGTAACCCAGGACAGACCGATATGGGGGAGTAATCAGGGAGAGTTAAGGAAGAATTATCCGATTGTACACAGGAAGTTTGGGGAACTCAACAAACAACAATGCAGAATTTGGAGCATTGGAGACAGGCCTGGAGATAGTACACAGGGAAGGAATGGAAAACGTAATAGTGGAAGGTGACTCCATGCTAGTCATTAACATAGTAAGGAAACTCCAAAATGACACCAAAGTGGGAAAAATACAGAGGCACTAGCACTTGGCATACTATCTGCAGAAGATCAAGACCATTTGGACCCTCACCCCCGACATGATCATTTGGGCAATTTGGAAGGAATGGAACTGGTGCGTCTTCAGGAACCAAAGTTGGAAGGTTGTAAAGATCAAGGAAACAATAATATCCATGAAAATGGAAACGGTACAGAGCCACAACCTCCGAACATGAGGAGCACAACTCACTGATCGAGATCTCATAATTCTAGAGGCTTTCCAAGTGAAAGGAAGACACAACCCCAATCAGGTGAGATAGGTGCCACAACTAAGTTTAGGTGAACGCAACTAGAAACCACCACCAGAGGGCTCCCTCAAGATAAAATTCAACGAGGCATCGAAGGGTAACCCAGGACAGACCGGTATGGGGGGGTAATCAGGGACAGTCAAGGAAGAATTATTCGATTGTACACGGGAAGTTTGGGGAACTCAACAAACAACACTACATAATTTGGAGCATTGGAGACAGGCCTGGAAATAGTACACAGGAAAGGAATGGAAAACTTAATAGTGGAATTCGACTCCATGCTAGTCATTAACGTAGTAAGGAAACTCCAAAATGACACCAAAGTGGGAAAAATACAGAGGAACTAGCACTTGGCGTACTATCTGCAGAAGATTCAAGACCATTTGGAGACAAGGATCACAATGGAGTTGTGCTGGGTCTGTAGGTCAGCAAATAGACTCATGGATAAAATTAATAACGAAGGGGTCGAGAAGGAAGGAATAGAATTGGATGCCACATGGATTAACATCCCAAGTGGCCAGTTTCAGATAGATTGTACCTAACTAGCGGAAAAGGACTGTGACGACAGCCGAAGTACAAACAACCACATCAAGGTTGGAGACATAGAATTAAATGAAGGGCATGTAGGATCTAGGCTGAATCCATTAGGACACCTTTTAAACATGAGTTACAATTTTGATCATAGTCACACCATAAGAAGGGGTATGATACCAAGGTCCTGTCAATAGAAGGAAGTACAAGGGTTGGACGTGGGAGAATGGTAAGGGTAAACCGCAGCCGACAAAGGATGAATACCAAAGGGATATCTTGAGAAAAGGTATGGGTATACCTCATCCACACCTAGGTCTTGAGGGAGGAAATGATTGGAGAACAGCATGCAAGGAAAAATATTGGCGTTGGAACGACGACAGATCTCCCAATCGCACACACTCAGAAACAGAGATAAAGGACCGAAAGATATGCCTTTACGAGAGACAAATGATTACCTGGAGAAGATCACTTATGGGGAAACTCTATAAAAGAAGAAGCATCAGGGATATTGATAGAACAACTAGTAGAAATTCCAGAGACCAGGAAGGGGAGAGTAGTAGCAGAGAAAGAAATAACGACAGAAGCCATGACTTTCAAGCAAATATGGTAAGAACGGAGAACACCCAGAGTAAGAGGGGCCCCTAGGGGGAGGAACTCCCAATAAGCACCCAGAAGATCACTAGGATGGAACAGGCGGCCAAAGAGGCCAAAGGCACCTTCCTCAAGAAGGTAGATACAAAGGGTAAAGCAGTCATCGATAGTTGGGAGAGGGAATTCAACACCAAGTTCCAAGGAAAAGCCCAGACATAACTCATCCAAGAAGAAGACAAGATAAGGGACCCAGGGACCACACAGCCCAGAAAAACCCTCTACCACAAAATGGTGGAGGAAGCTTGGCGTACAAAAATGCTAATATGCAAGATGAGAACATAAAAGAACAAGACCAACAGGGTGGAAAAATGAGGCTACAAGAATGAAATCAGAGAAATCTTGAGCCGCCTCAGTGACTTGGAGGCCAACACAAGAGGCATAGCAGAGGATTAGAGGAACCAAGGCAAAAAAATAGGCCGACTAGTTGGTCAATTCCAACTCTACCTTCGCTATGTCCATCACATGGACATCACTCTAGGAGACCAATGCGGAACACCATCCATCATTAGAACGATGCGTACAGTGGATCAGAAAAAATAAAATGAGGTAAGGAAGGAAGGAGATGAAAGCCACCCAATTTTCTTGGACTAGCGCAACATCAACTCAAGTTCTTTTTGTTTATCAGTATAGGAATAGCTCAAGTTATATGATCTCACTTTTATGTATTTCTAAAGGTATAGTCTTTTTTTTTCAAACGAACTTATGGAGACTGGGTCGGTTTACCCAAGTGGAAACCAAACCATCCCTTCGCTAATGTAGATAGCGCAGCTTGGGGACCCCTGATCTGGTTTCCTTTTGGAAGATCAGGGTACACTCCTCAGTCCTTTTTTGTACAATTTTTTACTCAGTGATATAGAATCTCAAATCACTTACAAAAAAAAAAATAAGGTGTCTTCCAGTAAGCTTTTGCTTACCAACACCAACTACTTCCAATAGAAATCTCATATGAAGGATTTATTAAGAAGTAAAGGCTTGTACTAGATTACCTTGGGAAAGGAAAAAGAACCTATTGATGATGATAAAAACATCAAATAGGATAATAGGAGTGACGAAGCACGTGGACTAATTAGAATGTCCATCTCTCATGATTTAAGGTTCCACCTTAAAGAAATTGATGACCTCAATGAAGCTTGGTAAATGATTGAATATGATTTTGGTAAACTCAATATTATTCTAACACAACAGTTATAAAATCAAGTACTGACTTTAAGTCCAAGTGATTTTTCTTGCATTGGAGACTATCTATCTAATTTTAAAACACTTATAATTTTATGTGAAGAATGTGAGATAAATATGGAGGAAGAGTGTTGCATCTATATTATTCTTTCTAAGTTAGGTAGTGCATATTATGTGTTTGTATCTACCTTTTATGCCATGAGAGAGGATCTAGGGAAAAATTATAAAAAACCCACTCTTGAGTCCTTTGTGTTGCTTTGATTAGAAAGGAATATAAGCTTGTACAACTTGGAGTGATCAACACTGCAGGTACCTCAAACAAAGCCTTAGTCTCCCAATAGAAATATAAACCCAAGAATCCCAAGAAGAAACATCCTCACTACAACAACAAGAAACATAACGGTCCCAAATCCACTCAAAGAACTTCAGATCTTAATGGTGAGAAAGGAGCAAAATATAAAAATAAGAAGACTAACAGACATTGCAACTTTTGCGATAAGTATGGTCATGATCAGTCCAAATGTTTCAAGAAGATGGCATATTTAGAAGCAACAATGAAGAAGCACAACATTAGTATTGATTCTACTTCTTCTTCTTCTTCTCATGGACATGCACTTTCTTCTTCTGGTTTCTCCTTCAATACAACTTCTACTTCTTCGGATGAGTGGCTTATTGATTATGCAACATCTTATNCAAAAGAGTCAAGACCATTTGGAGACAGGGATCACAGTGGAGTTGTGCTGGGTCCGTAGGTCAAAAAATGGACTCGTGGATAAAATTGATAATGAAGGGGTCGACAAGGAAGGAATAGAATTGGATGCCACATGGATTAACATCCCAAGTGGCCAGTTTCAGATAGATTGTACCTAACTAGCGGAAAAGGACTGTGACGGCAGCTGAAGTATAGACAACCACATCAAGGTTGGAGACATAGAATTAAATGAAGGGCATGTAGGATCTAGGCCAAATCCATTAGGAAACCTTTTAAACATGAGTTACAATGTTGATCATAGTCACACCACAAGAAGGGGTACGATACCAAGGTCCTATCAATAGAAGCAAGTACAAGGGTTGGTCGTGGGAGAATGGTAAGGGTAAACCGCAGCCAGCAAAGGATGAATACCAAAGGGATATCCTGAGAAAAGGTATGGGTATACCTCATCAACGCCTAGGTCTTGAGGGAGGAAATGATAGGAGAACAACGTGCAAGGCAAAATATTGGCGTTGGAACGATGACAGAGCTCCCAATCGCACACACTCAGAAACAGAGATAAAGGACTGAAAGATATGCCTTTACGGGAGACAAATACTTACCTGGAGAAGATCACTTATGGGGAAACTCTATAAAAGAAGAAGCATTAGGGATAGCGATAGACCAACTAGTAGAAATTCTAGAGATCGGAAAAGGGAGAGTAGTAGAAGATAAATAAATAACGACAAAAGCCACGACTTTCAAGCAAATATGGTAAGAACGGAGAACACCTAGAGTAAGAGGGGGCCCCAGGGGGAGGAACTCCCAATAATCACCCAGAAGATCACTAGGATGGAACAGGCGGCCAAAGAGGCCAAAGGCACCTTCCTTAAGAAGGTAGATACAAAGGGTAAAGAAGTCATCGATAGTTGGGAGCGGGAATTCAACACCAAGTGCCAGGGAAAAGCCTGGGCATAACTCATCCAAGAAGCAGACGGGATAAGGGACCCAGGGGCCACACAGCCCAGGAAAACCCTCTACCACAAAATGGTGGAGGAAGCTTGGCGTACAAAAATGCTAATATGCAAGCTGAGAACATAAAAGAACAAGACCAACAGGGTGGAAAAATGAGGCTGCAAGAATGAAATCAGAGGAATCTTGAGTCGCCTCAGTGACTTGGAGGCCAACGCAAGAGGCATAGCAGAGGACCAGAGGAACCAAGGCAAAAAAATAGGCCAACTAGTTGGTCAATTCCAACTCTACCTTTGCTATGTCCATCACATGGACATCACTCCAGGAGACCGATGCAGAACACCAGCCATCATTAGAATGATGCGTACAGGGGATCAGAAAAAAGAAAACGAGGTAAGGAAAGAAGGAGATGAAAGCCACCTAATTTTCTTGGACTAGCGCAACATCAACTCAAGTTCTTTTTGTTTATCATTATAGGAATAGCTCAAGTTATATGATCTTGCTTTTATGTATTTCTAAAGGTATAGTCTATTTTTTTTCAAACGAACTTATGGAGACTCGGTCGGTTTACCCAAGTGGAAGCCCAACCATCCCTTCTCTAATGTAGATAGCGCAGCTTGGGGACCCCTGATATGGTTTCCTTTTGGAAGATCAGGGTACACTCCTCATCCCTTTTTGGTACAATTTTTTACTCAGTGATATAGAATCTCAACTCACTTACAAAAAAAAATATAAGGTGTCTTCCAGTAAGCTTTTTCTTACCAACACCAACTACTTCCAATAGAAATCTCATATGAAGGATTTATTAAGAAGTAAAGGCTTGTACTAGATTACCTTGGGAAAGGAAAAAGAACCTATTGATGATGATAAAAACATCAAATAGGATAATAGGAGTGACGAAGCACGTGGACTAATCAGAATGTCCATCTCTCATGATTTAAGGTTCCACCTTAAAGAAATTGATGACCTCGATGAAGCTTGGTAAATGATTGAATATGCTTTTGGTAAACTCAATATTATTCTAACACAACAGTTATAAAATCAAGCACTGACTTTAAGTCCAAGTGATTTTTCTTACATTGGAGACTATCTATCTAAGTTTAAAACTCTTAGAATTTTATGTGAATAATGTGAGATAAATATGGAGCAAGAGTGTTGCATCTATATTATTCTTTCTAAGTTAGGTAGTGCATATTATGTGTTTTTATATACCTTTTATGCCATGAGAGAGGATCTAGGGAAAAATTATAAAAAACCCGCTCTTGAGTCCTTTGTGTTACTTTGATTAGAGAGGAATATAAGCTTGTACAACTTGGAGTGATCAACAGTGTAGGTACCTCAAACAAAGCCTTAGTCTCCCAATAGAAATATAAACCCAAGAATCCCAAGAAGAAACATCCTCACTACAACAACAAGAAACATAAGGGTCCCAAATCCACTCAAAGAACTTCAGATCTTAATGGTGAGAAAGGAGAAAAATATAAAAATAAGAAGACTAACAGACATTGCAACTTTTGCGATAAACATGGTCATGATCAGTCCAAATGTTTCAAGAAGATGGCATCTTTAGAAGCAACAATGAAGAAGCACAACATTAGTATTGATTCTTCTTCTTCTTCTTCTCATGGACATGCACTTTCTTCTTCTGGTTTCTCCTTCAATACAACTTCTACTTCTTCGGATGAGTGGCTTATTGATTATGCAACATCTTATCATATGGCTACGGATAAAGACATATTTTCTGCTCTAAATGAATGTAACACCAAGAAAATATTTGTTGGTGATGATAGATCTCTTAGTGTTGTGGGATATGGAATAGTTCAAGTAGATAATGGTCATTTCAATGATGCATTATGTGTTCCAAGTTTTTCTTGCAACCTTCTATCAGTATATCAAATCACTCATTCAGGTGAAGGTAAAACCGTAGAGTTTTCACCTCACCAAGTTGTAATCAAGGATCTAAAAGATCCTAAGCATGTTCTTGCAACTGGGATTGTTGATGATATTACTAGGTTGTACAAGTTTGACAACTTTGGGTCATCATATTTTTCATCAGTTTTTGTTGCTCATAGTGATGACTTGAGAAAACTTTTGCATGAGAGGTTTGGTCATTTAAACTATCACTCATTGCAGCAACTATGTAATCAATGGATGGTGATCGATCTTCCTCATGTTTCATTTAGAGATAGTGTTTGTGCCGGTTGTGTTCTCAACAAACATCATTGGGATAGTTTTGACAAACATGCCTCTTGGCACGCCTCGGGCCCTTTCCAGCTTGTTCACAGTGATTTGTGTGGTCCACTTTCTGCTCCTTCTTTTTCTGGGTGCAAGTATTTCTTAACTTTCATTGATGAATTTTCTAGACGTACTTGGGGTTTACTTATTAAAACTTAAGAGAAATTTTTTTGACAAGTTTTTGGCCTACAAGGCCCTTGTAGAAAATTAATCTAGACATCAAATTCAAAGGTTAAGAACATATAATGGAGGAAAATATCTCAAAAATAATTTTACAAGGTACTGCATTACACAAGGCATCCAAATGCAACACACTATTCCATATACACCACAACAAAATGTTTTTGTTGAGAGAAAGAACCGCACATTAAAAGAAATGGCTAATTGTATGATCCAATCTAAGGGATTAAATCTAAAGTATTGAGCGGAAGCCATCAAATATGAAAATTACATAGTAAATCGCACTCCCAAAAAGGATCTTAAAAGTATAACACCGAAAGAATCTTAGACTAAAATTCAACCAGATGTAAGTCACTTTCATGTATTTGGAAGTATAGCATGGGCTCACATTCCTGATGAGAAAAGGAAAGCATTGCANTGATTCTACTTCTTCTTCTTCTTCTCATGGACATGCACTTTCTTCTTCTGGTTTCTCCTTCAATACAACTTCTACTTCTTCGGATGAGTGGCTTATTGATTATGCAACATCTTATTATATGGCTATGGATAAAGACATATTTTCTTCTCTAAATGAATGTAACACCAAGAAAATATTTGTTGGTGATGATATATCTCTTAGTGTTGTGGGATATGGAATAGTTCAAGTAGATAATGGTCATTTCAATGATGCATTATGTGTTCCAAGTTTTTCTTGCAACCTTCTATCAGTATATCAAATCACACATTCAGGTGAAGGTAAAACCGTAGAGTTTTCACCTCACCAAGTTGTAATCAAGGATCTAAAATATCTTAAGCATGTTCTTGCAACTGGAATTGTTGATGATATTACTAGGTTGTACAAGTTTGACAACTTTGGGTCATCATATTTTTCATCAGTTTTTGTTGCTCATAGTGATGACTTGAGCAAAGTTTTGCATGAGAGGTTTGGTCATTTAAAATATCACTCATTGCAGCAACTATGTAATCAATGGATGGTGATCGGTCTTCCTCATGTTTCATTCAGAGATAGTGTTTGTGCCGGTTGTGTTCTCAACAAACATCATTGGGATAGTTTTGACAAACATGCCTCTTGGCACGCCTCGGGCCCTTTGCAGCTTGTTCACAGTGATTTGTGTGGTCCACTTTCTGCTCCTTTTTCTGGGTGCAAGTATTTCTTAACTTTCATAGATGAATTTTCTAGACGTACTTGGGTTTACTTATTAAAACTTAAGAGAAATTTTTTTGACAAGTTTTTGGCCTACAAGGCCCTTGTAGAAAAGCAATCTAGACATGAAATTCAAAGGTTAAGAACATATAATGGAGGAAAATATCTCAACAATAATTTTACAAGGTACTGCATTACACAGGGCATCCAAATGCAACACACTATTCCATATACACCACAACAAAATGGTTTTGTTGAGAGAAAGAACCGCATATTAAAAGAAATGGCTAATTGTATGATCCAATCTAAGGGATTAAATCTAAAGTATTGAGCGGAAGCCATCAAATATGAAAATTACATAGTAAATCACACTCCCAAAAAGGATCTTAAAAGTATAACACTGGAAGAATATTAGACTAAAATTCAACCAGATGTAAGTCACTTTCATGTATTTGGAAGTATAGCATGGGCTCACATTCCTGATGAGAAAAGGAAAGCATTGCAGCCTAAAAGTGAGAAGTGTATATTTGTTTTTTTATTATTAAGACATCAAAGGTTATAGACTTCTTCAACCACATTGTAATGCAATTATTATTAGAAGAGATGTTAAAATTGATGAAAATCTCTTGGCCTGCGAGCCTAATTCGACAGTTGTGCCTTCTTTGGCTTGTGATACATCTTTGACATTTGTTCCTTCTTTTATTCATATTCTAGTTTCTTCTTTAGATGATGACAATGAGGATGAAAATCCACCTCCACCTGCTCACCTTCCTCCAGATTAGTCCTTTGAACCTGAACCAACACCAACTCCTCTGATTCCTAGATGGGTTTGTTCAAAATGAGAAGAAGCTAGTGATCTTGTCGGTGATCCTTCATATTAGCATCAGACACGCTCACAGTTCTAGTGAGCCTCTTTTATTTTGGCTCAAGTTTCAGAGACTCATGATCCAGAGACATTTGTAGAAGCTTCAGGTCATCCATCTTAGGATACAGTAATGAATGAAGAGTATCGTTCTTTAATGGAAAATGATACTTGGGATATTGTACCTCTTCCAAAAGGAAGGAAACTTGTCAGATGCAAATGTGTCTACATAACTAAGTATGCATCATATGGAAGTGTTGAAAGACACAAGGCTCAGTTAGTTACCAAAGGATTTTCCCAAGTTGAAGGAATTGACTATAATGAAACCTTTTCCCCTATAGCCAAAATAAATTCCATCTGCCTTGTTCTTTCCCTTGTTGCATCACATAAATGGGAGGTCCATCAGATGGATGTTAAAT
>JZKD02S1993206.1:105627-115993 GCA_000966675.3 Picea glauca | reverse complement strand
CAGGCCAGGTTTAAGAGATATCATTCAACTGTGGACCATCTTGTTACCTTTAGGATCATTGCAGAGGAGTTCCGCAATACTAAAACCAATCTTTTTTGTTGTTTTGTTGACTTTATAAAAGTTTTTGATGTGGTTCCTAGGAAAAACCTTTGGAATAAGTTGGAAGAGATAAAAGTGCCTCTCGAGTTGAGGGTTGTTGCAATAAGGATGTATGAGAACATTATTGCTAAATTTAAAAACACCGAAGGCTATTCAAAAGAGATTAACTGCAATATTGAAGTCAAACAAGGTTGTCCTTTGTCCCCTACCCTTTTTGGCATATACATTGATAAGTTAGAAGAATTATTGGAAAAAAGAAGGTTGTGTTGGCCCTACTCTCACTGGTATAGTCATCAATCTTCTTATTTATGCCGACAATATCGTTCTTATGGCAAGGAGTCCCCATGATCTTGAAAACCAACTAAGAATCCTCAAGGATTTTTTCTCCAATATGGGTATGACTGTTAATACTAATAAGACTAAGGTCATGATTATTAAATCCAATAAGATACCTTATGATACCTTTGTATATGACAACAACAACTTGGAGGAAGTGACTTCATACAAATATCTTGGAATTGATATTCACCACAAGTTCAATTGGAATTATAGCATTGAGAAAAGGATTATTGGGGGATGGAAAGCTTATTATGGGCTTGAAAACAATTGTAAATCAGCTGATATTTAGAGTTGGGATAAGAAGAAACTCCTCTTTGAGACTCTTGTTACACCCGTTATTCTTTATGGATGTGAAGTTTAGGGCTGTAGTATCTCTCATGAATCCTGGAGAATGATAGAGAAAATATAAAAGAATTTTATAACCTATAATCTCAAAATTAAAGGAAATACACCCTATCCCATCCTCCTCATAGAAACAAGCCTCTCCCCCATTGAAAGCATGGCTATGACTAGATACCGAATGTATAAGAACAAGTTAAACAACATGGAAGACAAGAGGCTACCTAAAATTTCTTCAAAATCAAGTCATAACCACCATCGACTCAAGCGAGGATGGCATAAAGACACCTGGTATTGGCTAAACTATTGAGGAATCATGGAAGAAACCATTTTGCAGAATAAAGATACTATTAAAAAAAACGTCAAATCAAAATTTAAGGAAACACTATGGTGTGATAAAGAGTTAGAGGAAAAAAGAAAATTAAGGTATTATAAAGATGTAATCAACCCTAATCTATAAGATATAAATTATCTATCTGTTTTTCCAAGTGTAAAAAAAAAAATAAGCATTGCTAAGATAAGAACAAATTCTCATGAGCTCCATAGTGAAACTGGGCATTGGTCAATTCCTAAAACGCCATGGAATGAAAGAGTGTGTCACCTTTGTGACACTAAGAAGGTCGAAGATAAAAAACACTTTCTCTTAGATTGTCCAGCCTATACCCATATTAGATCTCATTTTCAAAATATTGATCACACTACCAACCTTCCTAACATCTTAACTCAACAAAAATATGGTGATCTTGGAAAGCTTCTCTTAATGCTTTTCGAGCACAGATTTTTTTTTTTAAAGAATCACAAGTAATCACTTACCCTCTTAAGGTCCGATAGACCAATTAGGTCTTAGTGGACGTTAATCATCATCATCATCTTCTTCATTATTGATACTTTATTTATGCATTGTATTAAGGTATTAATTAATTAATACATTAATGTATTTATACATTAGTATTGTTTTCCAACCAAATAGCAACTTTTGACCTTTTAAATGACCATGAGTGAATTCTCATAATCAAAGGAATTTGGGTTTTGACAAAAGTAAAGTTGACATTTTCTTAAAGGATTTAAATAGTAAATTAAATCTCCTAAATTATAAGGACAACATTGAAGAACTCTATCATAATTTTACAACTACCCTTTCCACTTCTATTAACAAGTTCTTTTTCGAGGTGTCCTATAAAAAGAATAATAGAACGACCAACGCTTGGTATGACAAAGAATGTAAAATTTCTAGGAAATCCATTAGGGATGCTTCTAATGAGTCCTTAAAACTCGATAAGATCAATACGTACAAAGCCCTAATTAAAAGGGGAAAAAAGGCATTATATCAATTAAAGGAAAGAGAAACTTTCACAACTATATAAGATAGATCCTAAGAAGTTTTGGAGCCAAATTATAAACCGCAATACTAAAGAAAATAATAGGATTCCCTTAACAGATTGGAATTGCTACCTTAAAAGTCTTTACAAGTTCCCTAATGGCATGGACACCATTCCTATTGTCCCTACAAAGGAAGAAGTTTTTTCTTTAAATGACATAGAGTTCGGGGTTAAGTGGCTTGCAAATGGGAAAGATAAGGACATTGAAGGCTACCAAGTTGAAATTTTGAAAATCGGAGGGCCAATCCTTATCCCTCACATACACAAGCTCTTCAATTTTGCAGTCAAGCAGGGCTTCCCTAAACCCTGGACACAAAGCCTCATTGCTCCTATTTTTAAAAATGAGGATAGAAACATTCCCTCTAATTATAGAACCATTATGATTAGCCCGATTTTAGACAAGCTTTATGGAATTATTTTGGAAAAGAAGATTAGCCTTTGGCTAGAAAGTCACGGTAAAAGAGTTAAAGGCTAAACTGGGTTTAGGAGATATTATTCAACTGTGGACCATCTTGTTACCTTTAGGATCACTGCAAAGGAGTTCCACAATACTAAAACCAATCCTTTTTGTTGTTTTGTTGACATTAAAAAAGATTTTGACATGGTTCCTAGGAAAAACCTTTGGAATAAGTTGGAAGAGATAAAAGTGCCTCTCGAGTTGAGGGTTGTTGCAATAAGGATGTATGATAACATTATTGCTAAGTTTAAAAACACTAAGGGCTCGTCAAAAGAGATTAAGTGCAATATCTGAGTCAAACAAGGTTGCCCCTTGTCCCCTACCCTTTTTGGCATATACATTGATAAGTTAGAAGAATTATTGGAAAAAAGCAGGTTGTGTCGGCCCTACTCTCACTGGTATAGTCATCAATCTTCTTCTTTATGCCGACAATATCGTTCTTATGGCAAGGAGTCCCCATGATCTTGAAAACCAACTAAGAATCCTCAAAGATTTTTTCTCCAATATGAGTATGACTGTTAATACTAATAAGACTAAGGTCATGATTATTAAATTATTATTATTATTTAATTATTACTAATAATTTATTACTAATAAAATTATTACTAATAATTTATTAATAATTATAATAATAATTTATTAATTTATTTATTGATATTATTAATAAATGATTTAATTAATAATTATTTTAACTAAATTATTAATTATTTTATTTTAAATAATAATTAAGTAATTATTAAATAATACTTAATTATTACATTTAAAATGTATTGTGCCTATACATGCTAAAGTTAACTAGCAACAATCACTTTTTATGTAAAAAGTGGTTGATATAGGAAATTCATGAATTGATATGAGAGCCATTAATTATAAAAAGTAATCTACCTATATCAACCACTTTTTACATAAAAGTGATTGTTGCTAGTTATATTCATATATTATTACAACAATAACAATTAGAATCATCGAATTCTTCTCCAAACACAGTTAACCTACTCCACTTGGAGTGAATCGAACCTGGCATTTTTGGCATATCCCGTCGATGACGTTATTTTGATATTATTTTCTTTGATGTCCGTTCTCCTTCATATGGAAATGGCGAGCGTAGATACTTCTCTCAAAGCTAACCAACAACGTAATCCTTTGCGTTTAGGTGGTACAATGTGTGGTAGCAGGGCTGCGAGTATAAGCACGGTATCCAAGGGCTGAGTCTACTTCTCACTAAAAATGTGGCCGAGCACCGTATTTCAGGTATTCAGGTATCTAGCCAACACAGGATCGTCCATCTTATGTTCGTGGACGATATACTTTTATTTTCCAAAGCGGATGATTCGGAATGGGCAGCACTCTCAGATATACTTAAGATTTTCTGCAAGGCATCGAGGCTGTCCATCAACCCCACAAAGTCCTCGGTACATCATTGGGGCCTGTCGGTGGCGGATCTCTCTTCTCTTAAAGATCTTTTCCCCTTCTCTTTCTTTGACTTATCCTTAGGTTTCAGCTACTTGGGATACCATCTAAAACGGGGAGCCTCCATTGCAACTGACTGGACTTGGCTGGTGTCATCTTTTGAACGGAAAATTGGTTTCTGGTGCAACAAATGGTTGTCTT
This sequence comes from Picea glauca, assembly GCA_000966675.3. Taxonomy (NCBI): domain Eukaryota; kingdom Viridiplantae; phylum Streptophyta; class Pinopsida; order Pinales; family Pinaceae; genus Picea; species Picea glauca. The sequence continues at coordinate 111,769 of JZKD02S1993206.1, read as the reverse complement.
TGGGGGGACGTCTCATCCTGGTCAAATCGGTCCTTCAAAGCCTGGCTGTTTACTGGATGCTTCTGGCACGGATCCCTGCCAAAATCACTACTCTGCTCCGCAGATTATCTTTCAACTTCCTGTGGAATGACCGTGTTGGAAATAGGCGATTTCATCTTTGCAGTTGGCAGACGCTCTCTAGGCCAAAAAGGGAGGGTGGATGGGGACTAAAAAATATCTGCATCTTCAATAAGGCATTATTGGCATGCTCCTTTTGGAGATCTATTTCCACCGACAACATATGGCACCGGATTATCAAGGACAAATATTTTCGAAACAAACCCCTCTCCTTTTGGCTTTGGAAACCTCATATGTTACAGAGCTGGGCCTCTCCCTTCTGGAAGGGTTTGGTGTCATCCTCACAGGTTATACTGCATTGGTTACGATGGAGTCCGGGATTGGGTAAAGAAATCAAACTGGGTAGAGATAAACTCTTAGGCCTAGATGAACATTCAATTCTGTCCCTACAGCTCCAGTCTTTACTGCTGACACACAATATCTCTACACTTGCACAGCTAAAGAAAGAGAACCGTGTCTTTCCTCTCCCTGATCATTGGCTACACAACAACGATTTGGCCCTCGGCAGTCCAGCAGCCTCGGAGCTAGACACTTTTACAACTGCCTTAAAGTGCTCGGGCCTCTCCCTCACAGCCGCGCGGGACACCCTCACCTGGACCGGGGGCGATGGTACGGGGCTTGTTGAAGCCAAAAATGTATATGATGCGCTCCTTCTGGATAGAGTGATTGAGGCACGGCCTTTGTGGCACCGTCGGTTGTGGTCTTGGAAGCTTCCCTTAAAGCTAAAATTATTCTTTTGGCTCGGGGTCAATGACAAACTCCTCACCTGGGAGAACCTTCTTCGAAGAGGTTGGCAAGGACCTGGGATTTGTGTTCTGTGCAGAAGAGAATCGGAGAACATTGATCACCTGTTTATTCACTGTGATTTTACACAAAATATCTGGAAGCACACCCTGCAACACTTCTCACTTCCTTTCCTCTGGTCCGGTGCCACATTTACTGATTGTTTCCACTCCTGGTCTACTGTACAAGTTGCGCCCCCTACCCTGGTTGTTCATGTTAGCTGGCATATTTGGCTCGAGCGAAACAAGGCGCTCTTTGAGGATGCTTCCCCATCTCTTCCGGCGGTCTTATATCTTACCGACAGGCTACTCGGTGGCCTTTTTTGATGGAGCTGCGTAGTCCACTGGATTCTGTTGTGGTGCTGGAGGCACCTTCCAATCTCACACGGAGAGGATTACAAAGTGGACCCTAAGTTGTGGTAGGGGTACAAATACTAAAGCCGAGTTACTTGGCTTATGGACTACACTCCTGCTGGCTTCCTCTTGGTCCCTAGATCATCTACAGGTCATAGGCGATTCTAAGGTAATCATTGACTGGATTAATGGATCATGTCAGCTCCATTCTATCCACGTTGAGGGCTGGAAACCTAAAACACTTCAGCTGGCTCGCTCCTTCACAGACATCTCCTTCGACACCTCCCCAGATCCTACAATTCTGTAGCGGATGCACTCTCCAAGAGAGCCCTCAGACAAAAGGTGGGCAGACTATCCATCTACCACTGTGACAGGAATGGAGAGCTCGACATCCTTCTACAATCTCTTCGAAGATTAACTTTGATTGCTGCTTCGGTTTCCAATCTGTGCGCATTGAGCTCCTCTTTGCACAGATCTGTTTTGTTCGGCTTTGGTGACAGCCACACTATTAGTAGCGGTGTCTCTTCCTCCTGCACCATTGACAATCAGTGAACAACAGTCCTAAAGTTTTATCGCATGTGCTGGGATTGTCTTTGCCTTCGTGCTTTCAGCCTCGAGGCTTTGTGATTGAGGCTGGTATCACTGGCCGAGGCCTCCGATCCTTATCATAGGACTCCCGACTGTACAGATATGGCCATGAGACTTGCAGTCCGCTCCTGCGTTGGCTTTATCGCTACCGGACATATTGCCCATTCAATCTTCGCCTGGCACCTTCAAGCTCAGCAACATTTTAGACCTGTCCTGTTAATTGGCTCACGTTATTTACAGCTTTGACTGGTTACAGTGCTATTGTAAACGATTATATACCTTATATATAATTGAGTAATTTCTCTTGGAAAAAAAAAAGCACGGTATCCAAGGGATCTGATAAAGTTCGAGCTAACAAAATTTGTACAACCGGCTTAAGAAACCAAACGCACTGCCTAAAATGTTCTACCACGTACACAAACTTTCTAGCTTTTATACCAGGATTGTCTTGTGCCAAAACCCGTCGACCGGAAAATACCACAGAGAGTTATCCGAGTTATGCATGGATTCAGGCAAAACTATACTCGAAATTAATAAGGCGGTGGTATTGTTGAATTTCCCCGTGATTCTTCATCTCACCATTTTTTCTTCTCAAACACAACCCGTTCGTAATAAAAAAGGTGGCGGTGATGATGGTATTTATTGTTTAACTTCCTAATAGTTCTCCTYAAACACAACCCAATGCCAACATGATGTCTCTCGACCATCTCATAACACTCTGTTAACAATGTCGTTCTCAYAATGTATGCTATTTGTGAGGATATACGTATATGTGTGTTATATAGAAATTCTCGTGTAATTTATTCTATTACAACAAGAAGAAAATGTAGAKAATGCTTTGCATTATCTAGTGAGAAGAGAAATTCCACGTCAGCAAATATAGTTTASTCCATGTGATCTCTCGCTATCACGTGTGATAATGATGCACTGCATGGAGGTRTCGTTATCACGTGTGATAATGATGCCCTGCTACGTGTTAGAAATTGTCGTCTAATCTATTGTTTTAGAACATGAAGAAAACGTGGAAAATGTTTGTCCTATCTAGTGGGAGGAGAAATTCAACGACACGAAATCTACATGTGCGTTGGTCACGTAAAGGAATTCAGAGAACGCTTTTTTTGAAAACGGAGTTCGTTGAATTACCTGAATTGGTGGTAATTTGTTGTATAAAGCTTCGAGTCATGGTCATTAGGTCAAATTAATCCACCTTCAGCCCACCCTCTGTCCTCTCTATAAATATAGATAACAGTCGTCCATATGCAATTGATATCATAGCATAGCGGAGAATAGAGTAGCCTACGTATCTCAGTTTGAATTCTCCACCTCTGTAAATTACTATATACACACAAGCTTCTCTGGATCTCTTCTGTGCACATATATACGAAGAATACGATACATAGAATATAAAGGGGATCAGCAGAATGGGTAACATGCTACCACGAGCACTCGTCCACCGTCATAGTCGACGGATAAAGATTATGAAAGCCGACGGAACGGTGATGAAGCTGCGGAGTCCTGTTTCTGTAAAGGAAATATTAATCGATTATCCAAATCATGGGATATTTGAGGCACCCGCCGGTCCTCGACTTGGGATTGGCAGTTTCACTCGACCTCTTCCGGAAAGGACAAGACTTGTAGCTGGTTATCTCTATTATCTCATCCCTTTGCAACAGGATGAACTCGTCAATTACAACAACAATAGCAACAAAGGGCCCTTTGCAAGAGCTGCTTCTGATCATAACATCCAAAGCCCCAGTTCCAGGCTACAGCCACCGTCTTCTGCAGGTATAGGCAGAGATTCAATAAAACAAGAAGAAGCAAATGATCCTAGAAGCGACGTCAGGATTGTTTCTTCTTCCGACTCCACCGACGGATCCACCGTGCGTGTGAAGCTTCGACTTAGAAAAGAAGACCTCGCTTCATTTCTTTCCGCCAATAATGTCAACATCGCGATGGAAAATCTGGTGGTGCCTCCCTTAATTCAAGATGCCACTCGGCAGTCTCGATGGAATCCAAGTCTGGAAACTATCGCTGAAACCCACAGCCTGCTTGGAGATTTATGAACATCTGGGAGAAGAGCCTCCACGTTAAGATAACCTGTAGCATAATTTTTTGAATATAGATATTGAACATTCGCTTTTCTATGGTTAACAATTTATTGTTTGTAAAAATATTTCAATACGACGTCCCTGACCGTAACCCGAATGTAGTAGTTGGAGAATCCCTTTCTATCTCACTATCTATTTTTTCTTATGATCTTATTCTTATGATTTTTTCTTATTTTTTCTTGTGATCTTATATATATACGCAGTGTTTTGTTCTATATCACTCTGTGCACATATTGGTTATTCATTTGCTTCATTTCTTTTAATGTTTCTGCTCATAACTGGTAAAGGGTTAACTAAGCGTGGGTGTTGACAGAATCCGGAGCAACATGAGCTCTCATTCCTCCGGTCACGATAGCTCTCTCCCAGTAACGAAGAACTTCCATGGCCGCTGCCCTCCAGGTTCCACGTCTCTTTCTATATAAAGTTTAGCAACTATTTACTTTTCTGGCACCAAGATCCTTGTAGGCCGTGGAAACCCTCTTGGATTCACTCGTAAGCATGTACGAATCCACATGTTGATTCACATTCGGGAAATTCAAGGACGAGAACCTGGAACATGGAAGCTTCTTCATTTTCATATTACATATGAATTAACATTCTTGCATATATTACCTAAGAGTTACAATAACAATAATGTAAATGGTAACGGTATCACTGAAGGGAATGATATTTTTGTTGTAATTAGGAGTCATGGGGATTCACTCAATGAATTTATGACATAGCACTTTCATTCATGAGATATTAAAGAATACCCCTAATTTCACTGCATATTAAAAAATATCTTCTATAATCCTTCTATTGAACCCCCAAATATATTTATTCAAATTAAAAACCCTATATTTTTACTAGATATCATAGGTATGGATTTTTTCATGGAATTTTAAATATCCCTTTTTATGTCTACCCTTAGTACTCCAATGGGACAATACTCTTATAACCCCACAAATCACAAGAATAACCCAAAAATAAGGAAACAAGCGCATTAGCATCACAACATAGGGATATGCCACTATAGTAAGATAACCTTGGGTTCAAGGGATTAATGTTATACTACTTTCACCCCTCTTTAATCTAACATGTGGTCATGCATTCATTGAGGAAGTGATTTATGTACATGGATATCTATTTGTAGACCTAGAAAGGTGAGCTACCTCAAGTCGTAACATTGTCCCTCAAATCTCTAATCTCTTATACATTTTAAGAAAAATATCTATATTTATCAAGCTTGTCTTTGAAATAATATATAGGCAAGTGATCTACTCGATAAATCATTCTTGTTTACATATTGTTTAGACTCAAAAGGAATTTTCATTAGGAGAGATGCAAGAGATTGTGATCCCAAGGCTCAATCTGACCTTGGAGAATTCTTGATGTCCTATAACTAGAAATTAATCCTTTCTTTCTTGTACTCTATCATTGTGTTATGTTTTCTTTTTTCTTTTTTCTTTTTAAGATTAAGTTTGGTCATAACACCAAGGAAATTATTTGCATATGAGGGTTAAGACCTATCTTTCCAAATAAGGAATTAATTGGTTAGATGAGCTCAATAAAATGAAAGTAATCATAATCCTCTTCTTGTGTGATGAGAAAAATAAAGTATACACAAATCTATGAGGTTGTGTGGAGAGATCATATATGTTGTGTGGTTATATTGGCTTCCTCGTCATTGTAAAAGCATATAAACCCTCATTCTCCCAACTAAAATCACCCACTCAAAAAGGGCCCCTGATAGTGAAGAATCGAGATTTACAAGAGAGCCCCTTGAATTTGTGGATACCTATTCCCTTAATTATGCGATTAGGATACGAGATATTATGAATGCGTGGAACTTACCGGCAACAAATTAAACCATACAAAATTAGATATAAATCCATACATAATACAGATAAAAAAGGGAGTTAGGACAATTGATACATAGAGAGGTATGTGACACAATGGATCTAGTTCTCAATCTCATTTGTGATATGAATTATTTAGGTGATCTTAGCAAGGGGTGAAGGTATGACCTCCCTGTCAATTTTTTCTTTTGAAAGAGACTTTCACCATTGTTGATTATGTGTTGAGTTCTTTCCCATCAATCCATTTCCCAGTACCTATAAAATCCCTTTCCCAACAACCCCTCACCTCCTCCTCCCCATAAATACCTATAAACCTTCTTCAATTAATAAATAGCTCCCCCCACACCCCCCTCCC
>JZKD02S1993206.1:53713-75930 GCA_000966675.3 Picea glauca | reverse complement strand
AACTTCGTAAGGCCATAACTCTCAAACCATGAGGAGTTATGTGACGTTCCACATACCACCAGAAATGGAATGACATGTAATATCCATATATAATAGTATTACCTACAAATATATCAAAATTCATGCCATTATCCATCAAGCAAACTTGAGTCCATTACACAAACCTCGGTTCTCCAACTTCTCATGCACATAACTCTCTAACCGTGAGGATTTATGTGGCGTTCCACATACCACCAAAAATGGCATGAAACGAACTATCCATCTAGGATAGTTTCACTAAAATTCATCTCATTGTTCCACAAATAAGCATGGTTTCTCTTACCATACTTCTAGGATAACTCAATCCCCAAAGCATCTTCCCATGAGGGAGTTCACCATAAGGGGGCCACTTTGGAGTTCATCCATTTGTAATTATTATAAACCATGAAAAAATAATAATGAGTCATATTTACATCACACAAACTTGGTTCCATTACCCAAGCCTTTGTGCTACTGGAATTCGCTACCGTACTTTCTCCAAGGGTTGGCATCAATGAAAACCAACAACCCATAACAACTATCCATCAACCTAAGCCAACCATCTAGAAATCTTCCCCTTTGGCATTGATGGAAACACTTAGTCATGATAACATTCATGCTTACACTCTCTATCAATGTTTCTATCTCTCCCCCTTTCACATCAATGGAAAAGGGTATCCCTCTTTGGGGTTTCTCCCCCTGACTGAACTCTCCTTGGGGCTGCTCCACTTGTCTACATGCCTTTGATTTTTATTTGTGTTTATAATCCTCTGATTACTCTCTTTCCCTTCATATGAATAATATCTCCCCCTTTGATAAAGGGTATCACTCTGAAGTCATATCGCTCAATCTTCCCTTGTGAAAATCACTCCCCTTGGAAACATGCCTCTGTGCTCTCTCTCCAAGCATTTACCTTTTGTATCTAATAAATCTCTCCCCATTTGTCCTATTTATGGTGCTTCCTCGTGTACATCTAATACATATAATATAAGCATTCAAAAGTATTCATTTTGGAGTATAAATTACTTGTAGTCTATGGCGAAGATACTCAAGGGCTTCCCATGGAAGCGGTTTTGTAAAGATGTATGCCACTTGTTCTTTTGTTCCCACATATTCAACTCTGATGTTATTCTCTACAGCTTGTTCCCATAGAAAGTGATACTTTATTGGAATGTGCTTCGTCTTGGATTTCATCACCAGGTTTTTGAGATACTGATGGTGCTTGTATTATCACAATAGATTGGAATGGGCTCATCATACTCAACATGTATATCTGTCAGAGTTTGTTTCATCCAAAGATATTTTGTACAACATGATGTTCTTGCAATATACTCTACCTCGACTATAGATAAAGATATTGATGATTGTTTCTTGCTTAGCCATGATACTAAACATTCACCCAAGTAAAGCATTGCTCCACTACTGCTTCATTGGTCATTAATACAACCTGCCCAATCTGCATCTGTGTAGGCAATAAGTGATAGATCATTTCCTTTTGGATACCATAATCCAAACTCTTATGTTCCTTTGAGAAATTTGAAAATCCTCTTCACTGCTAATACATGTGATTCCTTTGGTCCTACGTGAAATCGTGCCACCTTTCCAACTGCCTGCATTACATCTGGTCTGGATGTTGTGACATATAGTAAGCTACCAATAATTGACTTGTATTGCCTCTGGTCTAAAGAATTTGAATCATCATCTTTGCTTAACTTGCAACTGGTTTTCATAGGAGTGGTAACTAGTTTTCAATCTTCCATTCTGAACCTCTTTACCATTTCTCTGATATACTTAGTTTGAGAAATAAACTTTCGTTGGTTTCTTTGACATATATGAAGACCCAAAAAGAAGGATAGTCCTCCAAGTAATGACATTTCAAATTCATTCTTCATATCCTTTGCAAATTTATGGCTTAACCTGTCATTAGTACTTTCAAAACAAGATCATCAACATAAATTTCAATTAATAAAATATTACCTTGAGTTACCTTGATGTAGAGGTTGTTGTATGTGCTTCCTTTCCATAGTTCGTAGGGAGTTTTGTCATTGTTGTTTCTGAGAATTACTTTTTTTTTAATGTGAACTGATGTATGCACTACTAAGTTTTCTTACAAATCCATCTATGTCGATACTGTCGAAGACTCTACTTGCGCAATTGTCCATAATGATGACCCATTTATCACTATACTATCATGAAGTCTTGATTAATCTATCAAACTATACTTCTGCTAACTGATTGCTCTAAATCTGTCTTCTCAAACTTTGCAAGCTGCTCGAAGGATGGTAATTTGGTCTGTCACAGCTATCGCACAAACTCCCCCTCTCTAATATTCATATTACTTGGGAGTCTCTAAGCCAGATGGCTCAAAACAATTTATGCTCTGATGTGTATTCATCATCATCTTGATTGGTATATTCATCATCATCTTCATTGGTAGATTCATTATCTCTATGAGCTATGACTTCTTTCTTTCTATCTGTGGATTCATATTTCACTACAATGCCTGAAAGTACAATCTCTTGAACCTGTTCCTTATTTACCTGCCCTTTATTTCTTTCAGTTATTTTCCAAACCTTTCTATATCTGACATATTTCCTTTTCTTTGTAAAATTTTCTTCATCTCGTTTTATTCCCAATATTGTGATCTCTGGTACCTGGTCTTTGTTCACCTATTCTTCTTATTTTCCTATCCATACTTTCTTATATCTGATATCATTATTCTCTTTCATGGAAGTATCGATCATGATTCTACAATCACTGGCTATGTGTCCATAGTTATGACATTTGTAACACTCAATGTTACGTGTGACCACATAGGCATGGTCTGCTTGAACATTTCTTTTATAATCCCTGCAATATGCAACCTTATTTCCAAATTTAGTACAATAAAAACAATGACCATAAAATAAATTTTCATACCTGGGAGTGAATGATCTTCTTTGTGGAATAGTCCTTCTGAATTTTTTTCCTTTACTGATCATTATCATGATTGAAGCTTCTTTGTGGCTTGAACATGGATGGTATTCTTGAAGATGTATCTTCAATAGTTTTCTTCTATTATGGTTGACCACGATTCCTTTCTTTGAGTACTTCTTCATAACTCTTTCTATTTTCTCCATTCTTATTTTCTAGAAACATAGAGTGATTCCCTTCATTCTCTACAACTGATGTGGATTTTTATATCTCTTCAACATTCTTGTTGAGCTTGAAAATTTTGACTCTTAGTGTGACAACTTCTACTTCAATATTCTCAACCTCTTTTTATTTCTTCATTATCTGAGACTTGATTACCTCTTCTGTTCTCTTTGCTTCTTCACGTTGGATTTTCAATGTAATTATTTCTTCTTCCAGTCTTCTCTCTTCTTGACCAAACTCTTCCTCAAGTTGGTTTAAATCATTGGTTCTTTCCTTGAGATGATCCATCAGTATATTTTCTCTCTTTTCTAATTCTTTCTTTTGTGTTGCTATGTTGGCTTCTAAACATTTCTTTTGATATTCTAGAGTTTCTTCAATTCTTCTGGCCTCTTCTAGTTGAGATCTTAAATTCTTAATGACCTGCTAATCTTTTTCGGAACCTTGAACACTTTGTTTTTTCTTCATAAATTCTTTCTTGGATGACTTTTTTTCTTCTCTTTCTTTCCTTAGATATTTAATTACACTGATCAATTTTTCTCTATAATCAACTTATGCTTCATCATAATCTTCCTCTTCTGAAACTGTCTAACATGATGAGCATCTTTATTCTTGTTCAGTATCTGCGTCTTCTTTGACATTTTCTGAATCTGCAATGGGTGAAGAATATATGTCATGTAACTTATCCCAAAGTTCTTTGGCTGATGAAAATTTACCAAACTTTTCTCTTACCAGTTTTGGTAATCCTCCCCAGATAAATTCCATTGCTATTTTGTTATTCTTCTTCAATTCCTTCTTGGCTGCAATCTTTGCCCTTTTTGAACTATCATATCCTGTAACAACTGATAGACAAATATAATGTTCTTGTTCCTTTAAAAATACTTATGTCCTTATGCTCCACATCTCATACTTAAAACCATTCTGACCATTAAACATTGATACTCCATTCTTAGAATAATCCATGATCTCCTTCCAATGGTTAAACTGTTTCCTGAAGGAACCTCGCTCTGATACCAATTGTTGGATTACTGAGAGGGGGGGAGAATCAGTAATATAGCAATTTAGTCCTTTTTAACCATATAATCCAAGTGTTATATCAATGTAGCATTACCATCCAATAACTGCAGAGTAAACAAGCAATGAACAAATGAACAATCATACACATACATAATACACCAGTGTTTTACGTGGAAACCCAAAGAGGGAGAAAACCACGGAATTATTTTTCTTATATGTCTTGAAGAATTACATTCATTGGAGGCACCAAATTCCTTTGTTTTCCAGCTACAACTCGAAGGAGGCTACAACCCCCTAGTTTATCAGGCTACAACCTAAGGGAAGCTCCAACTCCCCAACTATCTAGCTACAACCAGAGGGAAGCTACAACCCCCTATGTTCTTCGGCTACAACCGGAAGGTGGATACAACCACCAATATGTTACCCATGATTTTGGTCATCTTGATGGTGTATTGATGATGGTGTACTCAGGTTCCTAACAAGAACTTTCTCCTGAGAAACGTGACATTCATCTCTTCCCAGAAAACATATTTTTGAAGAGAGTTCACAAGTTGCTTATGTCCTAGGGTGTGAGAATGACCCATTCTCACAGGCTTCCTTCAGCTAGGGTGCGAACTTCTCGCACTGTGCTACATAGCTAGGGTGCAAACGTTTTCTCAAGATTGGAAAAAGATGAAGTCTCGATGGTTCTAGAAGGGAATCTTCTAGAGAATGGGTTGGCATTCGAATGGTTATCATTTTATTGGTTTCCCTGATTTGGTGGGATCATTCTCATCCAAATAACCATCTCATCCTCTCCTATATATTGATGGGATTCTCATGGAAAAGGTTAAGCAAGATTAATTGGAGAATTGGTGAAGGAATTGTGTGAAGGACCTAGCTTGAACACGATCTTGGAGACTCTAGCAAGTCTATCAAGAGGAGTCAGATCTTCTTCATGCAAGGATCGAGAAAGTGTGTGTGTTGGAACCAAGAGTCACCAAAAGGAAGCTTGCGACAACAAGGCAATCAGGTTGTATCTTCTACTTTCAATTAATATGATACAGTGGCATGTCCTTTTCCCATAAAGTCATTCTTACTTTATTGTGTAATTCCATGATCATACACATAAGTTGACGATTGAATATATTTAGCTATCTTCACTTTGGTTGGTTTGTGTTGCCTTGGCCTTGACCTCACGAGAGCACCGGAGTGAAGCGGGAGAAACAAAGACCCAAGGAAGCGATACAAAGATATGTCACTTGTTCCTCTTTACTATCTAATTCAATGGTCATAAGTTAGGGAAAGAGTCATGTCCTGTCATGTTTTGTTCTAGATCCAGGTGGATCTAGGGAGATCTGTTAGTGTCCACACCTACCGATTAGTCCGATACAAAATTGGCGACTCCACTGGGGATGCAACCCATTTTCTTTGTGGTTTTGGGTGTTTTTCCTTGGCCATTTTCTCTTGACTTACCTTTCTCCATTTCTATAAATCTCTAAGTCTTCAGAACACCCTAATAGACCCTTTGGGTCCAGAAGCCCCTTCAAATTTTTTTCCTTTTTCCAAAAATTTGCCTAGTTTCAGACATTCTTGCACTGAACCCCACAGTGGCCTGTGATAATACTTTGAGTTCGCACTTTGATTTTAAGTCCAGTGTGAGGTTCTCTCACTTTTCTCAAAGCTATCCTGCGAGAATGACCCATTCTCGCACTGTGTAAAACTGATAGCCTGCGAACCCTCTTTTCAAAATTTTGGATTTAAGATTTTTGCATGTTCAACTGCCCAGATCAGTATAGGTGTCTGAAAAGAACTTCTTGGACCATTGGTTGATGTTTTCTTGTCTTCAAATTTTGTGCACGATCAGTCTTCGGAAATCAAAGGCTCTTCCTGTCCATCTTTTTCTCAACTCTCATCTCTTGACTTTTCTTGGCAAAGATATACTCTCTGATTTTGGAATCTGAGTGCTTGTTTGGTTAAAAACTGACAATCGGTTGAAATTTGGGATTCTTTGTCTTTATCATTTGCTCATTATTTGGAAGATTACTTTTCTCATGCAATTGAAAAGACTGGTTTTGTCTGCTTGTCATTTTTGTTTCCATTGAAAGATTGGTTTGGGTTTTTGTTTATTGCTTGTTCATTAGTTTTTGGTTTTCCTCACTTTCACCATCATGGTCTAGGTCCTTTTTGAAAAGTGAAAAACATTTTTCTTTCAAAAGCATTTTCGTCTTCGAAAACATTGAAAATCACCTGTTGAAATTATTGAAAAAGAAACAATAGAGAATTGTCATTATTGCATGATTCGTTGAAATTGCATTTTAAAGGAAATTGTGTATCGTAGTTCAAGATTGGTCTAGAAAAATTCTCTTTCCCTCCCGTACATAGTACTCATCGAACGAAAAATGATATATTTCATTCCTATCTATGCATCGTTGGGTCAGAGTCTCATACAACATCAGTTTCATCTTCGTTTCCTTTGAGTAACAACAACCCTTAACAACATTGCGCAATTGTAAAATTTAACTAGTAACTCTTTTCTAGGGCTCTATTACACCAACATTTAACTAGGCTAGCGCTTTGGAATAGGTAGAGAGATACACTCTCCAAAGAACAAAACACACTTTATCATCTTGTGTTAAGGAGTGTCAAATTCCATTTACAACATTTTTCCCTAGGAAGCCCTTCTCACACAAGGGTCAAACCCGAGGTTGCATTGATATTGACATAGTTACTCACCCTGTTTTGTTGATATCGGTGTAGAGATTATACGTATTACGAGGGTCACTTGGAGGTATACCCACAATGATGAGTGGAAGCCTCTTGAGTTGATTTCAGGCTAGATACCTTACCCTTGCGTGTGGATCGGACTATCGACTGTCCCCCCAGCCTTTATTGTTGTCGGTGGTAACCTTAGTGGCCTATCTTCTTAGGGTCTTACACAAGGTGACTGTGAAGGGGCAAGTCTTCAAGGTACTTGGAATTGACGTTGGCCAAACTCACTCGGGCTCCTTGGCGGGTATACCCACGATTATGTGTGGGAGCTTGCACCAGGGTGTAAGTCTGTTAAGCAGGTCGTCAGTGTAACTTTTCCACCCTAGCCCAGCCCCTTCTCGTCTCGTTGTTGCGACGTTGGATTTCATCACCAACTAGTGACTTCGGAATTAGAAGGTCTTGTTTGCTTGGTATTGTTTCCTAGATTTTGTTTACTAGCGCGTGTTGTTTGTTTACCCAAGTTGACCATAAGTTTTTCTTCGTAAGTTTGTAACTCATTCACAATAGATCCTCCACGTCGTTCATGTAGAATGCAGGGTTTATCTCTAGAACATATGGAAGGTTCTCAACCCCTGCCTACAAGCTCACCTGAGGGCTCTCCTCAACAGAGTGAAGTCCAAGATGTTACCATGCCACAAGTGGAATGAACCGACTCTCTAGAACATTTCCGAATTACCAATACTCGAGAGGACTTTCGACTTCACCCTGATTTTGAGAGACAGATTATGCGAGTGAATTCTTCCGGAGACTTAGTTGTTGTGTCTTCTGGATCACCGATTGGACCCTTTCCAGGAATAGGGGGCCAAGATCCTTTTTGGTCTACGGGAATTTTTAGATGGGACCTTTTTGGTGCAGGATCAGGCATTGAAATCACCATCTCACCTGTGCTCTTCGAAACCTCTAACCCAGACACAATACCATTTACTATTGCCTATTATTTTCCTGGTATGGACGCCCCACGACCTGACCACATCTTGACCATCCCTATAGAAATGGTCCATTACACAGATACTATGAGTATTCACACCGATATTACCGCAGTTAGTCCTTCCCCATCGACACACTTCTCTCGCCCAGTGTCACCCCGACACTACCACCCGGGTATCGTGCATTGAATGCTTCTATTCCCACTCCTACGCAAACCCCATCCAGTACTCCTGGTGGTCCCTCTTCTTTTGGGCACTCTCTTCCCGGCTTCATTCAGACACTTCCTCAACCCCCTTTTGGAGGACCTTTCTCGTCCCCCACTGGCAGTATTAATCCTAGTGGCACTATTCTGTCATTCACACCAAATTACAATATTCTTGTTGGTGGACAATTTCACCAAGGAGGTTTGACTCAACCCCCCCTTGGCGGGAAAATTCCTATTGGAACATAAATCCCAATTGGAACACAACCCCCAATTGGAACATTGCCCCCAATTGTAACACAACCCCCGATTGGAGGACAACCCCCATCGACCCCACCTTATGGACAAAACATACCTCCACCCTTGGCCCAATATTGGAATCATCTGATACAACATACTCCTCAATCGGCTAGGGGGAAACAGCTTCCATCTGCCTCCGTTATACCCCCTAGTATAGGCCAAACATATCCAGGTACATCCAATCCTATTTGGGGCTTGAATGCTCAAACTCACGTCCCTATTCAAGGATACAATCCCATGAGCTACTTTACTCTAAAACCACCACTGCATCTGCCTGGGTCTTCACACTATATGTAGACTTCTTATGGTCCTACTGGTTTGTCGACAGGGATTCCTCCCTAAAGCCACCAGTACCTGCATGTGAATCGACAATTACCTTTCTTGGCCACTTTGGATCTCCCGGACTTGTCAAGGATTTTAAATGATCCAATTTTTCACTCTCCCCAATGGCCCACTATACCATCGAAGCTACCATAGGACATCCCTAAATTCGACAACAAAGTGGGAGAGGACCCGAAAAATCACGTCATGACTTTTCACCTCTGGTGATCATCCAACTCATTGATGGATGACTCTATTCGTTTACGTCTTTTTCAACGGACCCTCACGGGTTCTGCTGCGAAGTGGTATATAGAATTACGACGAGGTTTCTTCGTTGACTTCAACACCCTATATATGGCCTTCCTCACCCACTACCAGTTACTGATCCATTATGAAATGGGGACCGATATTTTGAGTTCTTTCAAACAAAACAAAGCCACTCATATATCCGATCACATTCATGAGTGGCGACAGAGACGACGTCTCATCAAACTCGAACTCCCCGATTAGTTGCTGGCAGAGTGGTTCACAAAATCATTTGTGAACGACATTGGTCGTGACATCGCCATTGGTGGAGTGGTCATGGAAGAGCAGGCCATAAGTCATGCTCAATAACTTGACCTCGTTTACTCACAAATGGGTACCCTTTACGACTTACTACTTGACGCACCTCGTCCTTCCACTTTCGCCACTTCGACTACTCCAGCTGCTTCTCATGAAGCCGACGGTGTGATTGGCACTTTCCATGCCCAACCACATTCTGCCTCAAGCACTAACCCCAAACCTTCTTCTTCTAATGTTCAAAATCCTCCGTCTTCTGCCCCTCCCACTGGAAAGACTTCTGAGGTACATGCGTTTCAATCTACCCCAGCTGGTAAAAACAAATCCAAAAAGGGAAGGGGTAAGAATAAGGAGGAAAAAAATACTTCTCAAGTAGAGCACACCAAAACTCCATCTGTTGATGATAGGGATAAGCGCAAACCTCGATACCCTTTTCTTATCTGTGGTTATGATCACTACATGAAGGATTATCCACGACGCCCCGAGGTCACTAAGTTCCTTCAAGGAGCCCCAAAACCACCTGCTCCGGTTGTTTTGTCCCAACAATTCCCATCTCAACAACAGGCCCAATTGGTCATTCATGACCAACCTTCACCTTCTACTACATCTTATGTATTGATGTGTACTGGCGATTCAAAGCAGAACGACCTTGCACTCACCACTCAAGCCAAAGATTATTCTCCCTCTAAAGAGAAGGTTGATGACCCACCTCCTTCATTGGTACAACCCTCTCCCGCGACTCCACCTACCAATGTTCCTCTTCATCTCGAACGACCGAGCCTTGACACAGTTCTTTGACCCCACCCAAAGGGCATCATTCAGAAATCGGCTTTCAATCCTCATGCTCATGTTGCCCAGAACTACAACATTGTTGAAGATTTGGCCCAAGCACCTTCTGCGATGTCAACCCTCAAAGTCCTTCAAAGTTGTCCCACACAATGGAAGGCACTGTTGAAATCTATCGGTGGAATCGACCCGAAAGATACAAATTTAATAATTTTTGACTTGGAAGATCACATTCCAAGGTTACCTGCTCAACTCGCTTTCCAAATCCAAGTGATTGTCTCTGACAAAAACATTTGTCGAACCATTATCGACGAGGGTGCCTAGACGCGTGTCATGTCTCTTACTTGCTGGAAAGCCATTGGCTCTCCCTCTTTGAATGAATCCCAAAACACTCTCAAAGTATTCAATGGCTCTACTTTTAAGCCCTACGGTGTCCTTCCTTCGTTGCCAATCACGTTAGAAGGAAAAATGGTCCAAGTCGAAGTGGAAGTCTTTGACGCTCCTCTTGATTACAATCTTATGCTTGGCCACAGCAGGATCGATTCCATGTGCGCAGTTGTGTCGACCCTTTTTCGTGTGGTACATTTCCCACATCAAGGGAAGGTAGTCATCATCAACCAATTAGCCTTCTTTAACTCAGATACCCGTACTGGTAACGTACCGTTCATCACTAAAACCCCACCAGGTTATGAGAACGTCGGCGTAGGCCTTCTCAAAGACTCTTCGTTAATGGGTACTTTCCCCATTCCACAACCTGATGTTCCACGCTCATCTATTGCTTCAATCAACATGATATCCACCTCAATTTAGGGAATTCCTGCATCTCACAACCCATGGATGGTACCTAACCCTGGAGATCATCTTCGTTACGGAGACAAAATGTTGTTAAGTCCAGTCAAATCCGCCTATCAGGCCATTCAATCAGCAACCCATTCTACCCCCTCTCTTGGTGAGTTATCTCCAGATCCTTTCCATGTCATTTTTCCCACAGACAAGATGATCATGTCTGTCATGGAAGACACCCCTTGGGATGATGGACATCATCCTTCCATCCTCTTCCTGGAGCAACATACCATCGAGAACTACCAATGGATCTCGACCCCATCGACCGTGGTCGTCATCTCAACTATTCCCGAGTCCACACACGATGTGTTTTCCAAAGGGAACTTAAGTAATATCTCACCCACTATTCCCCTCGACATATCCATCAAACCTGGAATTGTCGAAAATGTGCATATCGTAGCTTCGTGTTCTCCTGACGAAATCGTCACCTACACGTCCCTTTTCAAAGAGTTTCGTTATGTCTTCGCCTGGATCTATGAAGAAATGTTGGGTATCGACCCTGACATTGTGATACATGAGATCAAGACATACCCCGAAGCTAAAACTCTCTGGCAACGCCTTCATCCAGTTCACCCACATAAAGCGGCTACTATCAAGCTCGAAGTCGAGAAACTTCTCAAAGCCGGCTTTATTTACCCAGAGTCCCTCACTGACTGGGTTTCCAATCTTGTCCCGATCGACAAGAAACAAGGCACAATCCGTGTATGCGTTGATTATAGGGATATCAACAAATCTTGTCCCAAAGACAACTTTCCTACCCCCTTTGTCGATCAGATTGTCTATGATTGCGCCGGAAGTGACATCTTCTATCTGATGGATGGTTTCTCTGGATATAATCAAATAAACATTGTTCCCGAGTATCAACATAAGACTGCTTTTATTTGTCCTTGGGGCACTTTTGCCTATCGGAAACTCCCTTTCGGTCTCAAGAACGCTGGCACAACTTTTCAACGCGCTATGTCTTATGCCTTCCATGATATCAAGCACATCGTGCAACCATATCTGGATGATTTACCTACTCACTCTATGCGCCGAGTCAATCATCCAATCCACCTCCGAGCCATTTTCATCCGGTGTCAGTTTTACTGTATACACTTGAATCCTCACAAGTGTGTTTTCTGCGTAGAATCTGACCGAATTCTATGCTTTATTGTTTCGCGTCAAGGGATCAGGGTATATCCTTTAAAGGTCGAGGCGATCCTTAATCTCCCTCCTCCTTCTACACTTCGCCAGTTACAAAGTTTGCAGGGGAAAGCAAACTTTCTTCATCGTTTCATCCCAAATTACGCTAAGATAACTCGTGGATTTACACGGCTCCTAAAAAAGGGGTCTGAGTTCATATGGGATACCATCACAAACAAAGCTTTCGAAGCTTTGAAATTGTCCCTAACACATGATCCGCTTCTCTTTCCCCCCGATTACAATTGCGATTATTTCCTCTACATTGCAGCCTCAGATTACACCATTGGTATGGTTCTCGTCCAAGAGGATGATTCTAACGAAGAACATGTTATCTATTACTTGAGTTGAAGTGTAATCCCTACCGAAACCAAGTATTTACATGTCAAAAAACTGGCCTTGGCAGCTGTCCATGCAGTCCAACGCTTCCGGCACTATATCCTCTCTCGCAAGACTACAATGATTTCTAAGTGCAACCCTATGCAACACATTCTCACACGTTAATTGCTAGGGGGAAAATACTCCAAATGGATCATGATACTCTAGGAGTTTGACTTGGAATTCAAACGATCCAAGTCCAAGAAGTCCTTAGTGTTTGCTGAGTTGATATGCGACTTTCCCTATTCTGAAACGGAAAATGTAACAGTTGATTCATTACCAGATGAATCCCTTTTCCTCATTAGCTCTGATGATATTTGGTATGGCGATATCATCATATATCTCCAAACCCAGACTTTCCAACCAACTTTGTCTAGTACTGACCGACGTCGAATACGCTACCAAGCCCGTCAATATATTATCCTCAGGGATACTCTTTATCGTCGGGGGATTGACTCAGTTTTTCGATGCTGCCTAATGTTCGATGAAGCTGAGAAAGCCTTGAATGACTGCCATTCTGGAGCCTATGGTGGTCATATGTTTGGGTATGCTACTGCACAGAAGATCTTATGCGCAGGGTATTTTTGGCCTTCTTTATTTAACGACTGCATAATCGTCGTCCAAAAATGTCATGCTTGCCAGACCTATAATCATAAGATATGGTCACATCCTTCTCCTCTTCACCCTATGGTATCCGTTGGTCCCTTTGTGAAATGGGGCATCAATTTCATGACATGTCACCCCCACTTGGTCGGGGGGCATGGATACATTATTGTAGCCATAGATTACTTTACGAAATGGGCCGAGGCGATGCCGACATTTGATAACACTAGAAATACCGCAACATTATTCATTTTTAATCACATCATAGCTTGTTTTGGTGCTCCCCAGGCTATCGTCACTAATCACGGTAGCCACTTTAGAAACTTCATGATGTCCGAACTCACTGAAAAGTTGGGTCTTTGCCATGAAAACTCAACGCCCTATTACCCACAAGCCAACGGCCAAGTCGAAGAAATTAACAAAGTTCTCATAACTATGCTCCGACGAATGATAGGGATTCACAAAACAAGTTGTCACACAATGTTGTTTTCAGCATTGTGGGCTTACTGAACATCCGTCAAGTCCACTACTGGGTTTACACATTTTCGATTAGTCTATGGTTTGGAAGCCATTCTCCCAATCAAATGCGAGATACCCTCTTTAAAACTAGTTGTTGAACTCCTACCAAACACTTCTGCTGAGGAAGAACGTCTATTGTATCTTATGCGATTAGACGAAACTCGATGCGATGCTACCCTAGTCATAGAAGCTCAAAAAAAATGTGTCAAGGCCCAATACGACAAACATGTCAAGCCTCGCATTTTCTTCAAGGGAGATCTCGTTCTCCTCTATGAACAAGATCGAGATATGCTAGGAGATGGAAAATTTGAAGCCATGTGGTGAGGTCCTTATATTGTTAGACGAGTTTTGGAAAAAGGGTCTTATGAGTTAGTAGATTACGATGGTATCCCTTTGAGTGAACCCAGAAATGGGTTGTACTTGAAGAAGTACTATGCATAAGATCACCTGTGCACGAGTACCTGTATTTTTATTGTATCATACTTCTTGTGTGTTGTTGTAGCTTGCTTTTGTCGTTATCTGGTCTCTGCCCTTATGTGACGTTGTGTTTGATTTCCAGATGTCGGAGTCTTCGCTACCCTACATTGGCTTCGCTGATGGCGCTAGCCACAGTACTCAAAACCTTGCTTCCGCTGCATGGGAAATTTACGCCCCTACAAACGAACTTGTCTCCTTACAAGGTGTGTGTCTCGGTCGTGCGACGAACAATATTGCAGAGTATAGAGTCGTTATCGAATTGTTGATTGATGTTATCTCGCTCGAAATCCGTCATTTGGTTGTGCAACTCGATTCACAGCTCGTAGTACTACAATTAAGTAATGTCTATACTATTCGAAGTCCTACTTTGTTACAGGTGTATTTGTGAATTCGCCTCTTGGAACATTATTTTGATTATATTTAATATCAACATATTCCTAGATGTCTAAATACATTAACTGATGCATTAGCTAACTATGTATTAGACAGACATTTGGGTCATTTATAAATTAATCGCATCAATTTTCACACAACACAAGATAAACCGGTAGAAGACATATGTATATACAATGATCAAAAGAGTTTTTACAAAAAGTTTTGTCCGAGGACCAAAAATTCAAAATCTAAAGCTTATAGCTTCTACAAAGTGACGTCATGGATGACGTTCATGGTAACACACGATTGCCCAGGAAACCGTACGAATTAGTCAGCCGATGGACTCTGACACTCCTACTATATGACGCTGATAACGTCGTGGAACCTCTCCAAGGGGCATGTCCAGAATGTCTGCTGTCAAACCCTCTAGGTTTTGTTCCACTGCTTCATAATCTTCGATGTCCCATCGTGGCACTGTAGCCACCTCTCCTCGTCACTGAATAGGAGAAGTACCAAGAGGTCGGTAAGGTCCCATGTCTGTGTCATCAAAAAGAATTTTGTATTTAGACCTTGGACGAAAATAAAAAACATTTGCATATGATAAAATTCACAAAAACATTTAAAAAGAAAAATGTGTACTTCTTACCAAGATCCCCCCACTGAGTGCCCTCGGGCAGGACCAAATCCATATCTCCTCAGAATTCCAACCCGACGTAGGAATAATCATCGACCATCAGCATCTGTGGTCGCAACCAGTCGAAGAAGGCATCATTATGTTTGATAATTGGTCCAGCTACGTGCCGGTCCATGAGCTAACACCGCCTCAGCATTCTTGGATCTGTTGGAGCCAGTAAACCCCACTCAACCTGCAGCCTCAGCAAGGGAACCCTCTGAAGAAATAAGGACACCAACAAAGACCCATACCTGAATTGCTTCAGGTTACCTCGCCTACATTTGGTCAAGTGCTTCTTCATGCTACTAAGAACTGCGTTTTCCTAGTTAGAAACCCGAGGCTTTGTACACTCTATGGCATACTGAAAGTAGCTCTGGAGATCCATGTGAGGAGAAGCACTCCCAACCATATGAGAAATGGTGAACAAAATAGTGCGAAGGGTCAAATCTCGCACTCCCCAAATGGAAACTTTCCCTTTGCTCCTCTCTGCCTCTGGAACACAGTGCAAACAATAGTACTCACTCATGGGCAGCCCACCACCTTTGCTACCAGTTAAGCTCGCATGGTACCCACACCGTGACAGTCCTGTCAAGAAGTAAATGTCCTCGATATCCAAGGACAATGTGTGGACCCCTACATGGAATACTTGTTGGTCGGGATCCCACATGTGCACAAGGTACTCCAATAACCTGACTTGGGCCCTCATACCTGGGATACGAAATAATTTCAGAAGACCACAGTCTCGTAAAGCGGTAATGGTGGCCGGATGATTCCCGACAATGGCATCATCTTCTTCGTTCTCTATTTCACGCCATTCTAGAACCATGGTGATGTCCAAATACCTGCATAAGAAGCATAAGAAGAAAGTTAGTAACTCTATTCAACACTTGGTATCTTTTTCATTGAGCAAAACTTTTAAAAAAATTCCACTTTGCAGTTCTCGCAGGTTCCCTTTAGGCACAGTGCGAGGTTCTCGCAGGCCCCATATGGCTGGCCTGCGAGAATGGTTGAGCGCAAATTTAACCCCCAAAACAAACTCAAAACTATGATTTTTTCCAATAAAAATGAAAAATCAAACCATGAAAAGATAGAGGACAAGGAGCTTACCTCACTGCCGGAAACGGTTTGTCAAATGGATGCCCGTAACTCCCTCAATCAAACGCCGAAATTCAAGGGAAAAGAGGGGTTTTGGACTCAAATATTGGTAAAGTTAAAATGACAATGGTAAAAAGAACTTTTACCCCTTTATATTTACTTTTACCATTTGTTATTGGATTTTATAATTGTTTATTTATTAAAACCTAATGCTTAATACGCTTTTGAGTGCGACTTTTGTAGATGTAATGACCTCGATGTTCATGCACAGGGATGCGGATATTTTTTCTTATTCTTCGCATATTTTAATTGTTTTTTATGGTTTTTGTACAAAACCTCAAGCTTGGTCTTTGTCTGTTCTCACGCTCAAAAATACATGAAAACGTGATCAAGCACACTTTTATCACTTTTTCGGGCTCAACAAGGTTATACGAAAAAGGAACCTCCTTGGAGTCCTCTTTAAGATCTTTTCAGACTCTCTAAACATGAAAAGATTGTCGAGCGACCTTGCTATTTTCACGCTCGTTAAAGTATTTGAAGAAAGCATTTGTTGGGCGATAATTTATCTCTTTTTCGGTCTCATTAGACTATTTTACGAAAAAGGAACTGAGAGAGTTCTCTTTTAAGTGTTTTTCCAGACTATATAATCATGAAAAACCTTCGAGTTTTCTATCTTTGGACTCGTTAAACAAACATTGACAGACCCGTAATGGGACCGAACCAATCCTTCCTAGGGTTCGTTAAACATACTCTGAAGGACTTATTCGAAGGATGAGCTTATATCAACAAGCATATGTTATCCTCCTCAATCTTGCGTAAAAATAAAGAGGTACTCGCCAGAAATGGTGGGGGGAAATTTGGGAAATGGATGTGTTCTCATATTCATATTAATTGGCAGTAAATGTCACTCTTGAACATGACACCCCCCTATTCATTATTTGAAGCCGGTTTGGGAAATACATTTGTCTCTCATTCGATTTGCTACAAGATAATACCCTGCGTCGTCTCTGAGTCAATGCTGCCAAATCATTGGTCGTGTCATTCATATGTTCAAGAGAATTTCATCTAAAACCTTTATTGAGTCGGCCATCTGCAGTTGTCCATTCTCTCTGTGTCAGCCTTCCCTGTGTCCAGTCCAACTTACATCATACTATGTTTCACCTTCGAAATCTATTACTCATTTCTTGTCATTGATGGGGGATACATCAAGGCCCTCCTGTGACGATTTTTGTTCCATCAACTTCAGCTCATTATCCAGAAACAAGACTTAGAAATTCTTTGGTACCTTGGAACTTGCATGCCTCAATGGCAGGTTTCCTCGCTTTCGAGAGTGGGTTTACATCATTGACCCCTGATAGAAAGATTTCATCGAATTTTTGACCTCAACTCATTCATTCACATTCGGTGGAGTGTACTTGTGTACCTTGGGGGTCATTGACATTAATGGTGATTTCCCTCGCACTTGTTAATGGTTTCATCAACGATCGGTAATCAAGTGGTTTCTACCATGTTCGACTTCGACACATGTAATCACATGGTTAGATTCATACTTTCAGGCGACGAGATTGAAGACCCTAGATCTCATCTCTTTGTCCAGGTTGCGATGGAATATGTATAATTTGCGACACATAGATCCACTTTGTATGTCTCGTGGCTATGTTGTATCGATTTGAATTTTCTTGCATAGATCCACAGTGTATTCCTGGTGGCTATGCGATATTTTGACGGCATGGATCCATAGTGTATGATTGGTGGCCATGACCTATGCTTATAATGTCATCCGTCCATGATATGAGTATGGGAATGCCTACCTTAGAACTAGTATGATATTCTGCAGATGCTTGGTTGTTCGCAGGTTTTCGATTAGGTGCGCTCCTGGTTTTCAACACACACGCGCAATTTACAAAGTATTTCGGCTGTCACTAATTCCAGCCTCATACTTTAGGGGGCATTTTGTTACCCATGATTTTGGTCATCTTGATGGTGTATTGATGATGGTGTACTCAGGCTCCTAACAAGAAATTTCTCCTGAGAAAAGTGGCATTCATCTCTTCCGAGAAAACATATTTTTGAAGAGAGTTCGCAGGTTGCTTATATCCTAGGGTGTGAGAATGACCCATTCCCCCAGGTTGCCTTCAGCTAGGGTGCGAAATTCTCACACTGTGCTACATAGATAGGGTGTGAACTTTTTCTCAAGATTGGAAAAAGATGAAGTCTCGATGGTTCTAGAAAGGAATCTTCTAGAGAATGGGTTGGCATTCGAATGGTTATCATTTTATTGGTTTCCCTGATTTGGTGGGATCATTCTCATCCAAGTAACCATCTCATCCTCTCCTATATATTGATGGGATTCTCATGGAAAAGGTTAAGCAAGATTAATTAGAGAATTGGTGAAGGAATTGTGTGAAGGACCTAGCTTGAATAGGAGCTTGGAGACTCTAGTAAGTCTATCAAGAGGAGTCAGATCTTCTTCATGCAGGATCGAGCAAGTGTGTGTGTTGGAACCAAGAGTCACCATAAGGAATCTTGTGACATCAGGGTGATCAGGTTGTATCTTCTACTTTCGATTAATATGATACAGTGGCATGTCCCTTTCCCATAAAGTCATTCTTACTTTATTGTGTATTTCCTTGATCATACACATAAGTTGACAATTGAATATATTTAGCTATCTTCACTTTGGTTGGTTTGTGTTTCCTTGGCCTTGACCTCACGAGAGCACCGGAGCGAAGTGGGAGCAACAAAGACCCAAGGAAGCGATACAAAGGTATGTCACTTGTTCCTCTTTACTAGCTAATTCAATGGTCATAACTTAAGGAAAGAGTCATGTCCTGTCCTGTTTTGTTCTAGATCTAGATGGATCTAGGGAGATCTGTTAGTGTCCGCACCTACCGATTAGTCCGATAACATTGTCCTTGCCCCGTCCAACCATCCTGATGTATAAGTAGAATGATAGAACCACTATCACACTATCACTGTGATATATGTTGTTATAAACCTGTACCAAACAACCTATACCAATAACATGAACCATGCATCAACCATGCATCAACCTGTACCTCAACCTGTAATCAACCTATACCATAAACAAGTGCATCAACCATGAACCAACCTGTACCTCAAATTGTAATCAACCTATACCATAAACAAGTGCATCAACCATGCATCAACCTGTACCTCAACCTATACCATGAACAAGTGCATCAACCATGCACCAAACCTGTACAATAACTTGTCACAACAACCTGTCACAACAACTTGTACAAAAAACCTATCACAACAACCTGTCTCATATATTTTATCAACCAAATCATATCTACTCACTAATATCAATCACCAAGACAACTCTCAAATATGTGCATCAACCAAGTATAACACAACAACTCATAATCATCACCAAGATCAATATGTGCTTCTAATAATTCAAGTATGCTACATCACCCATAAACCATGTGTCAACAATACTACTAACAAGTGCTTCCAACCATGTACCAAGTATGTACCAATCATGTATCAACTAATCATCAATATGTACCAACATCATCAACTATACACCTCATGTATGTGCCAACTCATCAACTACTTGTCTCAACCATGTACCCGAAATGTACCTGAACCAAATGCCCTCATCAATTTCATTATCCAAATCTGATTTGTAACTCTGTAATAGACCTGGTGTATATGATCATTTTACTGCAAACCTTCCTTAACTTTAACAACAAGAGCCTAGCATTTTCATCAAACTTTTCTTTAGTATCACATGCCTAGTTTTGGATTAGTCAACAACCCTAACTTGAAATAATAATAACTTTGTACCTGTAATGAATAAAGATCTAAAACTAATACATCATGTTATTCAGTGTTTTTAATGCAATTCCTCCAGGTGTCACTACTTGGAACCTCTCAGAAAAGTATTTATAGCAAGAATGACATACCTTGCTGAATTATGGCTTATTCTAAAGAGAGACATTGTAGAGCGTGCCACGCACAGAATATTTGTTGAATATATATGAAACTATTACACAACATACTAAAGAATGTACTCTAACTAACACATTTAGTATTATTGAATTTGGATATGTTATGAAGAAGTTATGACATTTTTATCTGAAACACTTGTTTTAGACTAGTTTCAGGACTAGCCACAAACCCTATGTTCCACGGAGTGTAAATCCAAAAATACAATGACCCAAAAGCTGAATATTTTACCACAGATACTTGGATATGTTTCCACAATGTCATAGCAATTTAATGATCTGAATCATTATATAAAAAAATATATTGCGAAAATGGTGAGATGACCTGTAAATAACATACATTAGAGAGCATCATCAAAAGAATTTATCCTTCCTTGAATTCCGGCCTTCTTTTCTTCACCTTTCCTCAGAAATTCAGATTAGATATACTTTGGTTAACTCAGACACCTATAGGTATTCAATATGCTCAAGTGTGTCTTAAATGAGAGAGTCTTTCCTCTTATTTATATGCTCCAAGTAGCTTCCTTAAAAACATCTTCTCGACCACTTTGCCCACTTTCCTTATTTTAGGGTTAACCCACTTCTAATTTCTCCATTAAATTTATTATTGAAATAATTTATTTTGTATTCACTTTGAATTATAGTACACTCATCACTTCACTTTATTATTTAATTTTTAAAATCTCTTAAACCACTTTGACTACTTTGACCTTTTGGGGCTTCTAGATGACATATCAGGGTCCTCCTACTTCGTAACACCATAACTCTCAAACCGTGAGGACTTGCGTGACATTCCACATACCACCAAAAATGGGATGACATGTACTATCCATATATAGTATTATTACTAGAAAATATATCAAAACGTATACCATTATCCATCAAGCAAACTTGGGTCCATTACCCAAACCTGGGTTCTCCAACTTCTCATGGCCATAACTCTCTAACCGTGAGGAGTTATGTGACGTTCCACATACCACTGGAAATGGCATGACAAGAAATATACATCTAGGATAGTTTCACTAAAAAATTCACTGACCTTTATCTTATTATTCCACAAATAAGCATGGGTTCTCTAACCATACTTCTAGGATAACTCAATCCGCAAAGTGTCTTCCCGTGAGGGATTTCACCATAAGGGGACCACTTTGGATTTCATCCATTTGTACTTATTACCAACCATGACAAGACATAATGATTCATCTTTGAATCAAACAAACTTGGGTCCATTACCCAAACCTTTGTGCTACTGGAATTCGCTACCGTACTTTCTCCAAGGGTTGACATCAATGAAAACTAACAATCCATACCAACTATCCATCAACCTAATCCAATTGTTTGACAATCTCCCCCTTTGGTATTGATGGAAACACTTACTCATGATAACATTCATTCTTATACTCTTTATTAATGTTTCTATATATCCTCCTTTATTAATGTTTCTACCTGCTTCTGTTGGATAGAAGTTGCTTGGGCCGAGGCTGTAATGGTTGTAGTATCCTCACCTTTTGAATAGATTGTGAAGAAGCTTAATTTTGTAGTATGAGATACTAACTTGCAGTATTGTTTAGGTGGAACATTACACATTGTCGATTAAGGTTGGTTTTCATTGATGTCAACCCTTGAAGAAAGTCCAGTAGAAAATTCTGGTAGCACAAAGGTTTGGGTAATGGACCCAAGGTTGTTTCATGTATAATGGTATGAGTTTTCATATATTTTAAGGTAATACTATTCTATATGGATAGTACATGGCATGTCATTTCTGGTGGTATGTGGAAAGTCACATAACTCCTCGCATTTTGAGAGTTATAGCCTTACGAAGTTAGAGGACTCTCATATGTTGGCATGAAGCCCCAAAAGGTCAAAGAAGTCAAAGATCTTGCAAAGAAGAAATTATTATTTAAATGATAAAGTAAAGTGAAAAATTCAAGAAGGATTATTTAAATAATAATGTGAAGTGACAAAATCAAAGAAGATTATTTAAATGATAAAGTGAGGTGACAAAGTCAAGAAGGCATATTTAAATGATAAAGTAATGGAGAATTTTCTAATTATGGAAAGTGGTTAACCATAAAAATGAGGA
>JZKD02S1993206.1:29362-52517 GCA_000966675.3 Picea glauca | reverse complement strand
TATAGTTGATGATGTTGGTACATATTGATGAGTCATAGTTGATGAGTAGTTGACACATGATTGGTACATACTTGGTACATGGTTGGATACACTTATTTATGGTACAGGTTGATTACAGGTTGTTTGGTACAGGTTGGTGCGTGGTTTCTGCACTTGTTTATGGTACAAGTTGATTACAGGTTGAGGCACAGGTTGATGCATGGTTGATGCATGGTTCAAGTTTATTGGTACATGTTTACAGTGGTATATCTCACAATGATAGTTTGATAGTGGTTCCATCATTCTAATTCTACATCAGGATGGTTGGACAAGGCAAGGACAGGTGGTTGTAACCACCTTCTGGTTGTAGCCGAAGAACATAGGGGGTTGTAGCCTCCTTCTGGTTGTAGCGAGAGAATAGGGGAGTTGGAGCTTCCTTTAGGTTGTATCATGAGAAACAAGGGGGTTGGAGCCTCCTTCCAGTTGGAGCTGGAAAACAAAGGAAGTTGGTGCTTCCAATGAATGTAATTCTTCAAGACTTATAAGAAAAAGCATTTTGTGGTTTTCTCTCGCTTTAGGTTTCCATGTAAAAAACTGGTGTACTATGTATGTGTATGATTGTTCATTTGTTCATTGATTATTTACTCTGAAGTTATTGGATGATAATGCTACATTGATATAAAACTTGGATTATATGGTTAAGAATGATCAAATTTCTCTATTTCTGATTCACCCCCCCTCTCAGTAATCCAACAGTCATAAATACCTCTAGTGTTCTATAGAGATGACACCCCAGAGAAACAATGGAACTGTGGGGTCGAGACTCATAAACAACATGGAACTTCCAGATATATGGTTGGACTAAGAGAACATCACAAAAATCCAATGGGGAAACATCACATAATACCTCATCCTTGAAGGGTTGGATATCGTATGACAATCGACATTGTTGGCAAACATGGAGATCGCATCCCTGGCAAAGCTACTCGATGTTGTATGGTTGCGGGTGTGATGTTTTCAACAATCCCAACTGTTTAACAACCTCTGTTGAGATGAGTTTCTTCTGGTTTCCTCTATCAACAATAAAATTCAGCGGATTCCCCTTCACCCACATCTGTGACTGAAAAAGGCACTCCCCCTCTTCAGGATATGTTGATTCTTCTGGTTGAATTGTTGCGGTCACGAAAATAGCAATGGGATCTACGTCAATGATCTGTCTTTTACCAGTATTTTTAGAATCAAATTCTAAATCAGGGTTAGTCTCCTTGTCTTTGATCTTGGCCACCAATAACTATTTTGAGCGACATTCCTCGGTGTTGTGCCAGGGGATTTTGTGGAAATTGAACCATTTTCTGGTGTCCTTCTTTGTCTTTCCGTGACCCTTCTTTTCCTGTGGCTTGGACTGGTTTTCGAGAGACTATTTGTTAGGGATGTCTTTATCATACTTTGGTTGTTTCATATTTGCAGACCCAAACTCTTGTTTGTTCTGTTTCTTAAATCTCTGTTCAATTTTAACAACATATCGATAAGTATCACCAAGTGATGAAATGTCCAGAAAATCCATTTCAGTTTGGATGTATCTGTGTAGAGCCCCATAGTATTTCAGATGAAATTTCATTCAGAGTATTTGATACCCAACTTGGTGCGCAATTTATGGAAGGTATTGGTGAACTCTGGAACTTCTTGGCCCCTCTATTGTTGCAGTGTGGTCCATCTCATGTACCGGTCCTCATAGTTTCCAATAGGGTAATACTATTCCTTTACCCCATCCACAAAAAAATCCCAAGTGGGCTCGACCCCATATATTATAAAATCCTCTATGGAACTTTTCTCCCAGTAATCTTCCCACCAATGTTTGACATGGGGGAGAGCTTTAAAGAGTGTTAATATGATCTTTTCCTTGTCGTAAAAATCATGAACATATAAATAACCTTCTAACAGATTTAACCATTTGTCTATGGTATCCTCATCTATCTGACCTTCAAATATGAGAATATCAAAATTAACCTATAGCTTGAAAGGAGAGGTTCTTCAAAAGTGTTTTTTTGATGAAGATGCACTTGTTTCTATCGGCAAGCATTGAAGGATGTGGGAACAATTCTCCATCATTTTGTCACTCTGTCGCATGAGAGCTTGCTCAAGAAACAGATTGATAGAATCATCTGCTCCGTCGTTTTTCTTTTCTTCCACCATGGAGGGTTTCTTGGGAGTGCGAGAGTGATTGTATTCAAGAGAGAAAATATCAAGACCCAACTTGATATACTCGGACCTCGTCGGGGACATGCACTGAAAAAAATGATCAAGAGGAGCTTGCTCTGATACCATTGATCGGGATTATTTTCGGCACAAATTGAGAGCGGAGATATAATATAGAAATGTACAGAGATATCTCGGATATTGAATAATATAACAGAAATGTATCAGAGATGCAACCATAAACACAGAGATAAAATAATACACAATTTTCTATTAATGAGCGAAAATGTACAAACATTGTAAAATACAGAGTGAAAGACTTGCTAGAATGGTGGCAATTTATCTCTGAGAAGAGATTTGATGGTTAATCGCATATGTAAGAATATTATTTTAAAATGAGGCTCCAAATACCTTTTTCATATAAGGAAAATCCAAAACCCTAACCCCGGAAGATGAAAAGGCAACAGTTTTGTGGACCCCGTTTTGGGTAGTTTGGTGTATGAACTTCCCGGGGGCGTAACTTTGGCATACGATCTTCGTTTGGGGTGCACGATAGCTCTTTGGAAAGGTATCGTCAAGGAGATTCATTTAGGGGGATTAATCAAAGTCTTTAGTTATCATTGAGAATCTCAATCCCAAAAAACCTTCATTTAGGCCCTCAAAATGGCCCCGGAAGTTAAAAACTGCTAAAAATAGTAAATTACCAAAATTGCCAGAAAACTATTTTGAGCCAGTTGGAAAAGATGGGTGGCCACCGATATCCACCTGGATCAGTGTGATAGCTCATTGGAAAGGTATTTTCGAGAACTATGCATTATTCCATCGAACTCTGACTTTGCTTATAGTTTAACTTTTCCAAGCCAAGAAAACATTGTTTAGGGCCCCAAAACGGCCCTAGAAGTACAGAAAGATGTACTGATATTAAAACTTCCAAAATAATCCAGTTGGAATATGTGGGAAGCCACCATTATCCACTTGGATGATGTGTAGGGCTTCAAGATAGCCTCGGAAGTGCAAATCCCACAGTTACAAAGAAATGTCCCCATTACAGAGAAATTTGTTGAACTGAAAATTGTCAAGATGAGCCAGTTGGAATTTGGAACATGTGGGTGGCCACCAATATCCACCTGGATCAAGAGAATAGATTACAAATTATTTCCCAGAAGATGAAGGATCCCCTTGATTTCATTCCCAAAACACAATGAAATCCTCTCTCTCTACAACTACAATTTCAAGAACGGGATATGGCGTTTAAAGGGTCTGCAATTCCTCGTCAATCACCAGGAAAAAATATTAAATCATTTGATCTTTTTGAGGTTCCTAATGACAATCTAAAAAACAATGTCAACATCTAGAGAGATCATCTCTTTGGTACATGTGCGATATCGATTCTCTTAACGTACGGAAAGGAGAAGTGGTCTTAGTTTTGTCTCCCAATGTTCTTCTCTTTATGAGACACATTTCATTTTTCCCATAGCCGAAACCATTCTCAACACCATGAACACTCGTTTGGATGCTCACAAACTTTTCACCATTGAATAAATCCATGGATTTGTATCTAGTGGGCATGGCATTTCGTTCACTTTTTCTAAATTCCACATGGTCGACTCATCCATAAAAGTAAACCGATGTTTCACATGTGAGATAAAACCAAGGTGCATCAATTGTTGATTGAAAACTATTTCAAGCCCCTTGGGTAGCCTAGGCTAGGCCTAGGAACTCATTGCCATTTTTTTTTAGGGATATCCTTTGGCTCAGGTTCAAAGAACATCACAATATACATGGATGAAAGAGAGTTTATTTATACCTAGACCGCATATAATATGAAAAATTTCCATTGAATGTTCCTGAATATTGTGATCCAAAAGATGGCTTAATGTTTTGAGAGAAAGATATCAATTTCAATAGATTCACGCTCAAGGAAATTTTCCAGTCACCTAAATAGGTTTGGAACAAAATTTATAAGTGGGAGAGTGATAAAAATGAGGGAACAAGGCTCATTGACAAGGGTATTTGTGTGTGAGCGCACGCACACACACACACACACACACACACACAGTGCGAACAAGAACGGATAGGAGATGGTGAAACCCTAAAACTCACGAACAACCATGTACATAGAGAATGACATATAGGATAACATATATGGTGGTATGGAATCGAACAGAGGGACACACATGAGAGAGAGTGGCATGAACAATGTTGAGGAAGGAAGAGGGGTGAACTTTCAAGTAGATGGAATTGTTTCTACATGCGAGAATGAAAATGCCCAAGGTAATAAATGAGACAAGTGTTTCTAGACAAGGAAAACTAAGCTATGGAAAAGTATCATAGATTAATTCAATCTTAAGAACTATAGGTTCTCTTATACCACTGTTAGAATACACCATATTGGAGATGAGCCTAGAATACTTTTGATTAATATGATACACATATAAATACATGATCTCGACTTTTGGATCCATCTTCGAAGAGGTCTCTTGGACTCTCGATGATAGTTCCTATTCATTTAAATTTTCATATTCCTTCTCAAGTGAAGAATACCATGACCCTAATGGATTAGTTTTCCAACAAATTTATTTAATATAAAATTAATAAATTAAAGTAGGTTTAAAATTATCTGGGAACATTTTGAGTACTTTTCCTTATTTTGGGGATGGTATCTAAGTTAAAATCTAGAATCTTTAGGACACAAGTTTCATTCCCATTACAATAATATAATCGTTAAGAGATCAACATATCACTTGTGGGAATTGAACCTGGATGGAGACGATAACAAATTCCTTCAAATCACCCAAACTAATCTAAACTCAATTGAAAAAATACTATATATATTCTATAATAAAACAATTAATATATATATATTAAAATCATTTTATTTAAAAAAACCTCATACCAAAAATTACATATTCCAACACAATTGCTTTGCTTCTAAATGCATATTAATAACCAAAACCATTCGTCTCTTACATTTGATTTCCATAAAAACCACTTTCCACATGGAATATTTGTTTCCATAAACCACTTTCCATGTGGAAGATCCATTTGAAGCGGTGGAAATGACACTGCACAATTAAGAAAGAAAGGTGACAACTTTCATGACATGTCTTTAAAAGCCTTATTTCGATGTGGTCATGGTTTGCAAATTTCTTATCCAGATGATTTATTCCACATGTATCCATACAAACAACCATTTCATCCATAATTATCTTCATATATCACAAAAAAAACAGTTAACCTACTCCACTTAGAGCGAATTGAACCTAGATTTTTTGGCATATCCCATTGGTGATGTTATTTTCATATTATTTTCTTTGATGTTCTTTCTCCTTCATATGGAAATGGAGAACACATATATACTTCTATCAAATATAACCAACAACATAATCCTTTGCATTTTGGTGGTACAATGTGTGGTAGCAAGGCTACAAAAATAAGGATCGATGGATCCAAGGGATTTGGTAATGTTCAAGCTAACAAACTTGTGTTGGACTTTAGACCTGCAAATAGAATCATGAACATAAACAAAAATAGAGAAATATAAAACATCACACAGTGCAACAGAGATGAATAGATGGGAAAAAAAATCTCACAACGACCAAGAATGAAATGGGGGCAATGGTATTCTCTATTGCTCTGTGAAGAAATGAATACAAGTCTCAATAAAATCCTCATGGGATTCTTCATTTAAACAAGAGATTCTCAAACATTTCCAAGCATATGGAACAACAAAATCTTGATAAACCTCTGCCCAAATGAATGTAACTACAAGGTGTGTTGTGACAACCCAACAATCTCTACCTTGACAACAATTTCATGATACCTTTCCCAACTAATCAAACATCACCTTCATACAAACCAAGAGAATCCAAACACCATCTCAAATTCTCTAACAACACTGGTTGCATGAACATGTCCGCATAGTTTTCTCCAGTATGGACTACTCCACCTACACTGAATCAACATAACCACAAGCTCAATTAGTTCAACCATTGTAGGTGATACTTGTGCCTCTAAAATACTGACACACCCATTTCATTTCTTTACTTGGATTTTCCATGTATCCACTGATAAAACCAACTACATGTGAAATATCAAACCATTTCATCGCATACATCAAACTTTGTACTAGAATACAATACATATAATCCTTTTCTTCTTCATTACTTAGGACATAAACTTGAAGAAAGCTTACAATGGAAAACTAAAGGGATATTTATCGGTTTCACATTATTCATATTGAATTTCCTAAGTATCTTCTCCACACACTTCTATTATGATAACCAAATCTTACCATCTTTTTTGTCTTTGTGTATTTCCATGCTCAAGTTTGTTTTAGCTGCTCCTAGATCCTTCATATCAAACGTTCTAGCCAATTGAGTCAACCTGTGAATCTCAACCATGCTTATTCTTGCTACAAGCACAACATATATTACCAATATAATGAGTATACCATAAACATAATGGTTATACTCACTTCTTGTAAAATTTGGCTCACCATGAAGGAATCAAACATCTTGTACCATTGTTTGTTTGAGCTTCAGGTCATAAAATGACTTCCTAAGTTTGAAAACCAATATCCATTTGTGATCTTGAACAAATCTTAAGTGTTCCATGTACACATCTTTGCTAATGATGATTTGTGGGTAGTAGGATCCCATAATTTGTATCCCTTAACTCCCTCACCATAAACAACAAATATGCATTTCAAGCCAACCAAGTGAGCCTTCACCTCTCACCTCCAAGCTAATTCCAATGCTTCATTCCATGCAATACATGGGCTCTAAAATCATGAGCTACCAGAAACATGTTCCTAAAAACCATGACTCTTACCTAACTTCGCCCCCCCTTTCCATGACCAAAAACGACCAAACTTCCCTCAAAGTCAGGGTATCCGAGAATATGACATGCTCCTCCAAGTCACCTAGGTCATCCACACTTTACCGATGACATTTCAAACAAGGGGTACACATGCCTAACCTAGTCTTACAGTCATATGCCCATTTACATAAATCCACCCAGAAATTTTCATTCAAGACTTTCACCATTGCTTCAAATCTGAATAATCCCATCAACACTCTGCTTCCATGCTTGACTTGCCACCATTACCGCCAGATATAACTTTGCTTCCTCTGGAAACTCATCATAATGGTCCATGATCATCTCGTTGAGACATTCCATCAAACACTTTATGTGCATCCTCCAAACTGCAGAACTTGGCATACATACGCAATATACCCAAGAGGAAACATTTCTCTAACCACTTCCATGGCTTCAAACTTCATTGCCCTATCGACCTTTCTCCTCAGCATCCAGTAACCTTTCAAACTGATAGGTTTTTTCCTTCTCATGGATAGAATGTCAAAACCTCGGTTCCCTTGCGACATACTCTCCTTCCAAAAACTGTCAACAATAACATGAGTCATGACCAAATAGTAATGTTTACAAAATAGGCCATCTACACTGAAGTATGAAGATCGAAAGGTCCAAAACAATAAAGTTTAAAGTTTAAAGATTAAACTGAGCTAGTTTCAAAATACTATGAATCTATCATTTATAGACTATGACATATAAAGTAATGAAAAAGGAGAATCATCAAATTGTAAACAACTATCCCATCCTCCTTCCACCACCATAGGTAATGCATGGGCCTCCACGTGGTGGTAGTGAAAAAGTAGATGTAGACGGATGCAACATAGATGAATATGAAGCCCCTATAGTTGTAGCTAGAATCCTGGAAATGGGGACCCTGGCACTGGATGGGGGTGGCATCTCAACATGATCATCATCGTCCAAAAGAACACTCTCCAATTGCTCTAAAAGAAATACCCCATCCTCCAAATTATCCTCCTCTAGATTTTTGTCCCAATGCCTCGAGTTTTGATCCATTTGTTCCTCCTCGCAGTAATGGGAAACCAATTGCAATTTTTAATGAACATAGACCAAGATCTCTGCCCGACTTAAATTCAACCTGTTCCTTTTAACGCTGTGTATGAAACTATAGGTGCTCCAACACCTCTCTGCAGAAGAAGTGTTCACCACCTGTGAAAGCACCCATGTTGCCAAACGTTGCAGTTGTGGGGTAGCATCGCCATGCATGTTCCACCACTCAAGAGAACTCAAATTCCCTCGATATCTAATTGCATGGTTGGTCTCAAAGGCACCATTGCTAAGGATGTAATGGATCAATTGTCTCCTTATGTTGTCACACTCATCCTCGTCCGAGATGAATTTATCTAATGCTTTCATATAACCTGCTTCAACCTCTGGATCTTGGTGTGGTCTTTTCTTGGTCCCACCACCAAGTGTTGGTGATGAAAGCCATGATACATGATAGTATTTAGGTGTTAGCACATATGCTAAGGCATGTAGTGGAATATTTATAATTTCCCACCGTTTTTCCACCTCTACACGAATATGGTTATAGAGGTTGACATCTATGGGCTCAACAATGTCTTTAATATGCCCTAGCATGCTATCAATCTGCTCATACACCTCCCCAATGATTGGTTGATCTGAATCTGCAAACTTGATCATGTGATAAATTGGATTGGTGAATTGCAAAACAAACCGAACCTGTGACCAAAACTGACTTTCAAGGACTGTCTCATTCACTGTTGTTTCACCTTCTCTATCATTGCTCAATTCATCCCATGCATCAATCATCACCATAGCACCCAAATCTTGTCTCACATTCAATAGGCACCTAAAGGTGAGGTAATAGCTAGCAAATCTAGTGGTTGCAATCTTAAGTAGTTGCAACCTAGAGTGAGTGTTGTAGAAGTAATTGACCCTTGTATGCCCAATGATAAATTTGATGAGTTGCTTCCCTCTCTTGTACAACTGATTAATCCATCCACATTCTCTATGCTTGACAATATCATGCATCAAAAGGTTCAAGGTCTCCACCAAACACCCATACCAAAAGATGTGTGGATGAACTCGCTCAATGATTTTCCCTGCTCCCTTATAATTTGCTACATTATCAGTGATTACTTGAATCACATTAGAAGGACCAACATCATTAATTGTTTTCAAGAGGAGATCTGAAATGTTTTGGGAAGATGAAATAATTGAATAGGAGTCATGTGCTGCAAGAAGCATTGCATCGGTAGAAGAAACAACAAGAACATTGATCAAATGTTGGTTTCAAACATTTGTCCAAACATCTGATACTATGCATACCCCAACGTCTTCCCATTCTCTAAACCATGTTAGAGATCTTTGAAATTTTTATTTTTGCCTATCAAGTAACACAGTTCTAGCTATCTTATAATTGGGGCTCTTGTATCCTTTGGGGGCTTCATTTATTTCCTTGACAAGATCGTGCCAATAAGGGGAGCGAAGCACATTGAATGGGATACCACAAGCATAGAGAAACCGGACCACCTTTGCATCCACCTCATCCCTACCTCCAATATCAAGGAAATCTGTTATTGTTCTTCTAGATCTAGAGATTCCAGAACCACGATGAGATGGAGATGTGTTGCCACCAAAATTTAGATGAGGCATCAAATTGAAGCTTTTGTTTTCTATCATACTTTTTTTTGCAACTTCCTCTATCTTTATATAATTTTCTCTTTAATCCTTGGATATATTAGGGAAAATTGTGATCCCAGTGGACCCCTTGTTGTCATCACTCTCCATTACACCACAAATATACCTCCTTAGACGAGTATATGAACCGGCATAAGGTTTTCCATCATGACAATCATGAGGACATAAAAATTTAATGCTTCCACCACCTTTCCCCTCAACTTTTGTTACAAATTGCCACAAGGGTCTCAATAAATCTTTGTGTCCTACATTTCCCTCTTCATTTCCCTCTTCTTCTTCAAACCCTTCACCAACTTCATATTGTGGGTCATCATGAGAATCACCACTATCATCTTCTTCCCTTCAATTCCTTCTCCCCACTAGAACCATGAGAACCAAAAAATGAATGATAAACCAAAAGAACACTAGTTTCTTCAAGTTTTAAATGAACAACCTGTAATAAAATGAGAGAGAAGAAGGAACGGGAAATAGTAGGAGAGGAGGAAAAAAACATTAATAAAGTTAACCCAAGGAAATGAGGGAGTTGGGGTTTGCACTTACCTCTTTAGCTCTTGAAACTTGAAAGTTGAAACCTTTGGAAGATGGTTT
Source organism: Picea glauca (assembly GCA_000966675.3). Lineage (NCBI taxonomy): Eukaryota > Viridiplantae > Streptophyta > Pinopsida > Pinales > Pinaceae > Picea > Picea glauca. Next base: position 42,197 of record JZKD02S1993206.1, on the reverse strand, counting down.
CCTTTGTTCTCTCCTCCAAGCTCCTCTTTGCTCACTCTTCCAAGCTCTCATTTTCTTTCTCCTCCAAGTTCTCACAAATCTGCACTCTCAATCTCTCCTTTGCTCTCTCCTCCAAGCTCAAGATGAAATAATGAGGAGAATGGAGGGGAAAGAGCTCCTTTATTCTCCTCATTTTTTCCCCTCAACCCTAAGCCTAAGCTAGGCCCCACCCTAGGTCAAAAAAATAAAAATAAAATGAGTTTTTTGAGTGAGTTTGTAGGTCACCCTTGGAAGTGTGTGGGCCTTCCTCGGAAGTGTGTGGGCCTTCCTCGGAAGCACACATGAAGCGCACTTCAAAAATTTGAAAGTGCACTTCGGACATGGCAGGAAGCGTGCCAAAAACTCCCGAAGCACGCTTCCTAAATTTTGAAGCAGGCTTCAGCGAGAGCTTCCTGGATGCACCCGCTCGGATCGAGCTTTAGGGCTTCAAAACAGGGGGGGAGGGGGAAGCTTCCTACAACACTGCACACAACAAAGACGAACAGATGGGAAAACAGATCTCAGAGTAGCCAAGAACAAAATGGGGCAATGGTATTCTTTATTGTCCATAGATAAATGAATACAAGTCTCGAGAATATTCTCACAAGCTTCTTCATTAAACAAGAGATTTTTAAGTGTTTCTAGACATATGGAAAGTCAAATGCTTGAAAAACTTCCACCCAAAAAAATGTAACTACAACTTGCAAGGTGTGTTGTCACAACCCAACAACTTGTACAACTAACTCAAGAAACCAAAGTCAATGCTTAAAAATTTCTACCACATATACACGTATACAAACATTCTAACTTTTATACTAGGATTGTCTTGTGCCAACACCCGTCCACTGGAAGATACCACTAAGAGTTATCCATGGATTCACGGAAAATTATACTCGACATCAAAAAAGCGATGGCACTATTGAACTTCCCTATAATTCTTCATGTCGTCACTTTTTTTCCTCAAAGAGGACCGGATGCCAACATTTGAAAGTCAAGAAGGTGATGGTATTATTTAAGTTCCCAATAATTCTTCGTGTCACCACTTTTTCTCCTCAAACACTACCCAATTCCAACATGAGGGCTCTCGACCATCTCATAATACTCTGCAAACTAGGCCGTTCTCACAACGTATGCTAGTTGTGAGGTTATATATATATATATATATATGAATATGAGAAGCTCTCATGTAATTTATTCTATTACAGCAACAAACAAAAAAATATGAACAATGTTTTTCATTATCCAGTAAGAAGAGAAATTCCACGTTAGCAAAATCTAGTTTACTCCGTGTGAAAGTGGGTCGAAGGCTTGGAATTTCAAGTGTAGCCTACTCGTCGAATGAAAAAGTGGAATTTCAAGTGTACCCGACTCGTGGAATGAAAAAGTGTTGACGGTTAGTTAGTTCTTTTTGAGTGTCCAAAATTTAGAATGTCATTTTTCTATGTGAGAAGCTCTCATATAATTTATTTTATTAAAACAAGAAGAAAATGTGGACAAGACAAATTCCACGTCATCAAAATCTAGTTTACTCCATGTGAAAGTGGGTTGCACGCTTGGAATTTCAAGTTTATACTACTCATCCCATGAAAATTTGTTGACGGTCAATGCTAAATTTATTAGGAATTGAATTCATTTTAATGTTTATCAATCCATCTATATATCATTTTGTTTATTAATAAAAATGTTACCAAAATGTAAAATAGTATCTACGTTATAATAATTAAAATTGGGCAACACAGTGAGATGAAAGAGTGTGTTATCTTTGTGACACTAAGAAGGTTGAAATGAAAAACACTTTCTCTTAGATTGTCCAACCTATACCCATATTAGATCTCATTTTCAAAATATTTATCACACTACCAATCTTCCTAACATCTTAACTCAACAAAAGCACGGTGATCTTGGAAAGCTTCTCTTAATGCTTTTCCAGCACAGGAATAAAATTCTAAAGAATCACTTACCCTCTTAAGGTTTGATAGACCAATTCGATCTTAATGGACTTTAATCATCATCATCATCATCAATTAAAACTAAAATAAAAAAAAATATTATACATATATTTTTTACTATTTTATTAGTTAAAAAATACTTATTAATAAATGATAATATAATATAATATTTTTTATTTTAAAATGGAAAATAATTAGATAAAAATGAAATCTATTATTTCAATCTTATTTAACAACAATTATAAAAATAATATTAATTTAAAATTAGTTGTTCAATGTTCATACATTGTTCATTGTTATTGAAGCCATCCAAGAATTGAACCTGCAACACCTTTGCAATACTAATTTACTATATTAACACATCCTTTACTATATTAACACATCCTTTTGTAATTAGATAAAATTCTTTTTATTACATTTACTACATTAACACATTGTTCTCTTAAATAAAACTCTCTTTTATTAACTAAATCTAAGAGATAGAATTTCCTTGGAAAAGAATTGTAAAACTCTTTTTTATTAACTAAATCTAAGAGATAGAATTGCCTTGGAAAAGAATTGTGTGAAAATGTAAGGAAAATACAAACAATTCTCACATGTAATTTGTGATCTTAAAAATCAAATTATATTTTTTTCCTTTTCCTTTGAGCTCTCAACAAGATGGGGAGAAAAAAAAAAACCCTCTAACTATGTTGAAACATAAGCTATAATGCAAGAGAATGCCGAAATGAAAATTAAATGTCCTTTTTCCATTAAATAGAATTTTCAAACCTTGCAATCTTTTCTAAGATGTCCTCAACAACAATTTTTTGACACTAAATTATTATAAAACTTCAACAAAATCTTTCCTAATTTATCCTCAAAAGTGATTATAGTTAACACCTTGACGTTTCCATAAACTCTTATAATATCAAAACCCTTACTCCCTCTTTCAAATATTTAAGATACAAAAATCTATAAAAGTGTTCCAAGTTAATTTTTTTTTTGGAAAATACCAAAAATATCAATGACTTTTACTTAAATAATGTTTTTTTAATAAGAGTAAAATGACGATTTTATTATTTTATTATTTGTAAAAAAAATTAATAAAAATAAAATGTCCATTTTATTATTGTAAAAAAGGTAAAAAAACTATTACGTTGTAATATAAATACCATATAACCATTTTAGAAATGGATCTTGATCACCTTAACGAACTCGGTGATGTGGGATCTTAGGCTCATTTCATGGATATGAATTAAAATAATTATTGGAATCTACTTATTTTTACTTACATTATAACCAACTAATTGGAAAAGTACGCCTTAAACCAACTATGTAAAAAAGTACAACTTTCCACATCATTTCTTTTTTCCACCAAGTACTTGGACTCCTTACAAGTAACTAATTGGAAAAGTACAACATTCCACCAACTAACTAATTTGAAAAGTACACCATTCCACCACATTTCTTGCATCAAGTTCGATAAAGGCATAAGCATTGGCTCCCTGTTTCAACTATACTTTGTAGTTACCGTTGTATTAGCAAAAGGACAACATATGATTGCAAATTGTAATATATTTGGAAAAAAAAAAGTGACTGCATGCATTATGCAAAGGAAAGAATATTTAAGGGGTGTTCTCATGGATAGCATGCACAACACCACTAATTAAAACACTGAAACAAGGGAGAAGTTGTTAAACAGTGACAACAAATACAACAATTAGAAGACAGTCATTTTTCCACAAAGCATAGAATCTGGTTGTTGTTGAAACAAACAACCGAAAAATAGAATTAAATTATTTTGTAATTAATAAATTCAGTTTCTTGAAACTGTGAGAGGAAGACTATATATTCTTGTATGCCTAGGTGAGAGAGTAGTATGGGTGAGTTGTTGCAAATATCCATGATTTGAATAATAAGACAATCGATACCTGCTTGGTGGACGTAGCCCAAATCTTGGGTGAACCACGCAAATCCTCGTGTCAAATGTGTGATTTGTTTTCTGTATTAATCCGCTGCATATTAGCTCGTTAATGGTGGTTGAATGATAACAAGTGGTATCAGAGCTGTGTTGGATATCTGTGACAACCAAATCCGTGGTCCAAGATCGCGAATTGATATATGTATTTCAGAGGAAAAGTGAAATGGGAGTGTCGTTTTCCATATCAACGATGGGGGCTCTGCATGAAGGGAGCGTTGTTTTAGGGTAGACTTACGTTCTTCACCATTTTGTAATTAAGCGTTGTCCTATCTACTTGAAGGGAGTGCCGATTTTTTATCCCGTTCTTTTGATGTTGTCCTTCACGTTTGGATGCCTCCTGTTAATTGTGAGCTTGAAACTTGAGATCGATCAAGAAAACATGTCAAAGAATGTGGCGAGTTTTTTGATCTCGAAAGTGAGTTACCAATTTCTTTTTTTTAATTCAGGAAATGGATTATTAATTACATCTTTGTTCTTAATTCAGAAATAAGAAGCTAAGTTCCCATGAGAGAACTCATGTGAACTGAACATATCACATAGTTTATCTCTCACGAGTGTAACTTCTCGATCATCCCCAAATTTTATCATGTTAATGTTGTGACAGGAAATTGACAAGTTGGGATCTAAGATGGAAAAAACTCAGAGTGCTAAATGCGAAATCGAGAAGTTCAATGGCAAGAACAATTTCGAGATATGGAAGGTTAAGATGCATGATCTGCTCATGCAACAAGGAGTGGTGAAGGCGCTTTTGGGAAAAGCAAAGCAACCCACGACCATAACAGATGAAGACTGAGATGAGATTGATGTGAGAGCACTGAGTGCCATACGCCTATGTTTGGCCGATGATGTTTTGTTCAACATTGTTGCGGAGAAGAAAATAGTTGGTTTGTGGATGAAGCTGGAAAGCTTGTATATGATGAAATCCTTGACGAACAGGATCTTCCTAAAAAGGAAATTGTACAGTTTGCGCATGAAGAAAGTTACAAAAATAGTTGATCATTTAAATACTTTTAATACTCTCTCAGTTCAGTTGACTAGAATGGGAGTAAAATTCAATTCTGAAGACAAGGCAATTACATTATTGTGTTGTTTACCCGCGTCATGGGATCACTTTGTTACCTCTATTAGTTTTAACACAATAGAAAATATTGAGTTTGATGTTATTGTTGGAGAACTATTGTTTGAGAAAACAAGGAAGAAAACCAATTCAGAAACCTCTGCATATGAGGCGGTGATGGTCAGAGATGAACCTAAAGAAAGAGGACAGGGTCAGAGGGATTTCTCTCGGTCAAAGTCGAAGGGCAGAAAGAGAAACCTTAAGTGTTGGTTTTGTGGAAAATCAGGATACCTGAAGAAGAACTGTTGGAAGCGACAACAAGCCTCCAAAGAGGACCCTCCAAAAGAAATGAAGGAATCAAACGCAACTGAAACAGGTTCAACAACAGGTTCAGGTATGACTGATGAAGTTTTATCAATAAGTATTGGTTCATGTCATGATCAAAAACGGTTATTAGATTATGGTGCTTCAAATCACATGTGTCTTCATAGACACTGGTTTGTTACTTACCAGTTTATAGATGATGGAATAGTTTACATGGGAAATGATATCTCGTGTAAAGTTGTGGGAATTGGTAGCATTCGAATTAAGATGTTTGATGGAACTATTAAAATACTAACTTATGTGAGACATGTACCTTAGCTTAGGAAGAACCTAATTTCTTTGGGAGTCTTAGACACTGGAGGATATAAGAGTATTGTTCAAGGTGGAGTTATGAAGGTATACAAAGGAATCCTACTGGTTATGAAAGAGAATAAGGTTGGTAACCTGTTTATGTTAGAAGGAAGAACTGAGTCATATCATGTGACAACGGTATCTGAGAACGACAATGATTATGTTCAACTGTGGCATCAACGGTTGGGCCATATGAGTGAACAAGGATTGAAGGTATTATCTGATTGCAAGTTACTTCCTGGTCTAAAGTCTTTAAAGTTTGATTTTTGCAAGCATTGTATTTATGGAAAACAAAATAGGCATAAATTTAAAACCGGAAGACACACTAGTGAGGGAACCCTTGACTATATCCATTCTGATGTTTGGGGACCATCTCCTACTATTTCATATGGAGGATCATCATATTTTGTAACTTTTATAGATGATTTCTCTAGGAAGGTTTGGATCTATAAGTTAAAAAGAAAGGTTGATGTATTTACTGTTTTCAAGTAGTTTAGAGCTTTCGTAAGAAAGAGCACTGGTAGATCTATTAAATGTTTAAGAACTGATAATGGTGTTGAATTTACATCAATAGAATTTGAGAACTATTACAAGGAGTTTGGGATTGATAGGCATAAAACCACTGCCTATACTCCTCAACAAAACGAAGTTGTTGAATGCATGAAGATGACTCTTCTAGAGAGAGCAAGGAGTATGCTAAGTAACGCCAACTTGCAGCAGGAACTGTGGGCATAAACAATAACTACATCTTTTTATATGGTGAATCGATCACCATAAAAAACAATAGAGTGAAAGATTCCTGAAGAGGTATGGAAAGGTCACCCTTGTAACTATTCTAATCTTAAAGTTTTTGGTTTTGAAGCCTATGCTCTAATTTTGAAACATCAACGTTCTAAAATAGATCCAAAATAAAAAAAGGCTTATCTTTGTTGGATATGGTGATGGCATTAAGTGGTACGGGTTGTGGGATCCTACTTCCCACAAGATCACCATTAACATAGATGTAATATTTGATGAATCATCTCTCATCTAATCAGAGGTAGATGTTCAAATGAAATAGGAAGAAGTACCTAAGTATCAACAGACTCAGTTTAAAACCAGTTCAAATAAGATGAAAGTGAACATGAACAAGTTTCTGAAGATGTTCATGAAGAGTTTCCTGCAGAGGAAGACATGGTTGATGATAACAATCAAAAGAATGTGGATGAGCCACAAACGTCCTTAAGGAGGTCTACGTGGGTGAGAAATCCTCCAAGAAGTATGATGATTTTGTTTCATCAGTTTCTTTAAGTATTAATGATGATCAACCTTTGTGTTATCAGGAAGTTGTGAAGGGTTCTAACAATGATAAATGGAAAGAAGCAATGAAGGATGATGTTGGCACAGGGGAAGACCCAGGGTTCAATGCTTCAACAACACACCAACAAAACCCTAACTACTGGCCCTTTCAAAAACACCTGCGAAGCAAATGAAGTCTCACCCAAGGTAGAGGCAGGGGTGGTTGCAGGACTCAAATGTCTACAACCTAGATGGGACACAGATCTGTGATTATACCAATCTAACAAAGCACTTATCAATTAACATTCATCAGTATTTAACCTTTATTCACATCGCAGATACAAACCCTAATTACAGAGCAGTGCATTATTCAACAAGATCTAACACATTCAAGCACTTAGCAAGGAGAGATAGATCATATCTAACATTCATTCACCTTACTAAGCACTAAGATATTATACCAGATGCATCATACAAAAAGATATCGACACTAAGCATAAATCACATCACTAACATACAACCATAATGAACAAAGAAACCATAACACAGGATATATGTGGTTCACCCCGGTGTGGGGCTTCGACCACCAACTCTTCTCTTCTTTATTATCTTATGTCAATATTCTACAAGCACAGAGCCCAAAAACCCTACTCCGCATAGGATAGGAGATCTGCGTGCACTTTTCTAGATTGTCCTTCCCCGAGTTAGGTTCAAGCACAAAGCCTTCCTATAGTCCGCACATAAGATTATTACAATCACTTGAAATTAGCTCTGCAAGTTCTCAATACAACATGCACAAAGCATCATAACCATTCGCACTTAGCTCACATTAGACTTCACTTCCTCCTCTAGTTACATCGCATAGCTTTCTATTTATACAGTAAAAAATGGGCCTAAACATGGGTAAACCCATGGGCTGACATCCCCATACCCATTACATAAACCCTAAACCCCAAAGTTCCCTAAAAAGGGGCCGAGATGTCGTGATCTCCTCTTCAACTTGCGCTCCGCCTTTGACCAGCCTATCGAATTCCCAAAAGAGGTCAAACATGACCAAGGATCTCCAAAACTTGGTCAAGGGCCAATAGGCCCCCAACACTCACTTGTGGCTCGTCCCGAGTCACTCTAGTCTCAGTAAATCTGCCTCAAAAGCCTCGAGCTTGGCTCGAGTTGCTTCAACATGTTGTTGTGCCAAGGCCTCCTGCTCGACAAACTCTTTAATAACTGCCTCGTTCATAGTTCCTTCTAATCGTTGTTCTACTGAAGTGACTACTTGTTCTAGCTCTACTCCTCGTGTAGTGTCCCCAAGGCCGAGCCCGATGTAAGCCATGATCTGAAAGAGATTGTAAATATGTTTTATAGGTTGGTGAGCCAAGTTTTGTATAAGCTGGAAGGCTTATGTGTTTGTTAGGCCAGGAAGCCTAAGTGTTTAAAGGCCAGGAGCCTGTTGTTGTACTGTATGTATGCAGAATGATTAATAAAATATAAACACCGCTAGGTGCAGACCGACCACGATGAATGAGTGAAGGGGAGACTGAGCGTCCACAGAGTGGGCAAGGAACTAGGGGCTGGAAGGTGGGAAAGGGGCTGAGTGATGAGCCTAGGGGCTTAAGCCTGGGAAATAATATTTTTATATCATTTCCAAAAAGAGCCATGTGCATATCATTTTATCCTAAGTTCCTAGCAAGGGAGGGAACGTGCAAGGGGATGCATGTTGTGGAACGCATGTAGTTCCCAGGGTGACAAGTGTCAACCCTGGTGCATGCAAATATAAGCGTCGAGCTGAACCGTGGGAGGGGACAACTTCTCCATTCTGACCCAAACCTCTGAGCATGGAACTGGTATGACCTCTGCTAGAATACCCTGGTTCATCTCTGAAAGTCGTAAAGCCTGTGTTTGTCCTGAAGAATCTGTGTACACCCCCGTCCAGTGAGTGTGGAGTCTGTGTCTGTCTCTGAGAAATTTCGTGTGTGCATTCCCTAAACATGAAGCCTGTGTTGGACTCGAGTGGAAGGACCCTTGGTTGTTCGGGAAAAGATGAGTTAGCCTGTGCGTGGAGCCACTGTTCCGAAATCATGTCCGTGAGATCATCCGGTGACTACTGAACCATTTTGGGAAGCCTTGGTCTGTGTTTTCCGTGGGTTGTTGTGACCACACAGTATTGTACTGCGTAAGTCTTGTTGGCCTTTGAACGACTCCTCCAGGTGAGAGAGTGCGCAGAGGGAGAAGAGAACTCCTGGAAGGAACCTTGTAGCTGCCATAGAGCCCAGAGACTTCCGGTCCGGTCTGTTCCTGTAACCCAAGGTAAGGGAGACTGGCAGCCGAAGGACTGTCTAGATGATAGAGAAGGTACACTCTCCTGGGGTGGAATAGGCATGTGGGGAATGAGGGTCTGTGGGCAGTGAGCGTGGGAGATTCCTAGGAGAGCTTTCTTCCTGGTGGTTGTGTATGACTGAATTCCCTGTAATCTCAGCCTGAGCCTAGGATTCCTTGCCTTGGGGTGCAGCTCGGTCCCAGCTCGGGGGTGACCCACTATTGAGATGATGAACAGTGTGTTCTAAGGCTGGGAGGTTCGTGGGAGGCCTGCACTTGGTTGGTGAATTCTACAGTTGTTAAAAGATAAGTATCTGAATTATGTTTTATCACATTTGGCATGACTGTGCTGTATATATTATCATGTTTTCCGCTGTGTAAATGAATTACTGTTGAATGCTATGGTTTGTTAATGGTAACAGTAACTTATATATTTTACTCTGAGAATTNAGTGTGTTTAATTGTGTTAAATGCATGTGGTTATAATTCCTGTACGAATTATGTAAACATCCATGTATAGAATGGTAACTGAGAGGTTTGGAAACCTCGGTAGTAAAAAGGTACACTACAAATTGGTATCAGAGCAAAGGTTTCGACACTGAGCCTAGATGGGCCAGTTGAGTGGTCTTCAGACCGAGGGTGGGAGGATAAATTGTGTTTGGAGGACCAATTTCGGACCCTGGTTTGCTCCGAAGCATCAAGGAGATACTTGACGAGTTTTTAAACTCAGGAGGTTTAGCGGTGTTGTGAAACCGCAGCCAGCGTGGTCTATGGCCACAGGAAGAACAGTTCTTTACACCAATAGTGTTAGAACCATAGGATCTGTTCGGGAGGGAAGACGAACCCTTGTAACCGTCAGATTTGGAGAATGTGCACAAGGTTTAAAGCCTTTGGATACTGCAAAGGAGGTTATGACCACACCAGGAGTTTAAACTCGGGAGGATCGTGAGTCGTAAGATCACTGTGGGATTACCTGTCAACCGTCCGAGTTGACAGAAGTTTCACAGGGTTTAAGTCCTCATGGGTAGAGGAGAAGTCCCGGAGAGGTGTCGGGATATTGGAGTCAGCGGGGTTTTAGAAGTCAAGAGAACCGAGACCTTGTGAGTCTCTAAACACCGAAGAAATCATAGCCATAGGATTCCAAGGAGGACACATGTCAAAATCCTGGAGAGAGTCGGAAATCGGAGAATCGGAGTTCTCGAGCACATGGAAATCTTGTCACACGGAATCACGATCCGCGATTTCGCGAAAAGATCTGGACCATTCATATTAGGGGACATGTGGCAGAGATCTGCCATCGGGGGAAGTCCCGACAAGGAGTAAGTCCATCGGTGTTTGAAGTTCATCGGGAGATCGGGAACCCCAGTGACAAGTGCGTCATACACTTGGAAACTCTGAAACCCGAAACCCCGACAAGAGCTTTGAGTACGGTCATGGGGTAGAGTTCACATGGACCTGGGCTTAACCGCGAAGGGTTAAAGCAAAAGGCGCGTCGGCATATCGGTAATCAGGATGTCGGGGATCCCGTGAGCGTATGCACTTTGACATTGAAACCGTCGAAACCCCGACGGGGTAAGTTGGAGGTCATATAGTATGGTCATGTGGACCAAAGGCTGAGCCAGGAGGGCTAGCCAGTGTAAAAGCACATCGGGAATCAGAGGATCGGGGCTTGTGAAGGCATGTGCATCGCGACATCACAAATCCCGAAACCCTGATAGGAGGATTGATCACGATCATGGAAAGTGGTCATATGGTGGAAGTTTAGCCAGGGGGAAGGGCTAGCGCACGAAGAGCTCATTGGGAAATTAGAACCCAAAACCCTGAAAGGAAGTTGACTGCGGTCGTACGGAGGTTGGTCATATGGTGAGGGTATAGCCCGGAGGGCTAGCACGGACGGAGTCCATCGAAAATCGGGAAATCGGGGATTCTGCTGTCAAGAGTTTTGGCCCATTTCGATTCGCGAAACCCTGAACCCCGATAACAGAAAAGGCCGGGGTCACGAGTCAGCGGTCACATGGTGTAGAGCCCATAGCAGGGGCTAACGCGTAAACGTAGCACATCGGAAATCGGAAATCGGGGATTCAACCCACCAGAACACTGCCGGTTTCAAAATCCCGATAGAGGTAACCTCGATAGAAGGAAGAGAGACCTCGAAGAGTTTCCTGTGGGAGGAAAATTTTCCGATAGGGAAATAGGAGAATTTCAAGAAACCCGACAAACACAGAGCCAGACAAGCTCAGAAATGTGAAGTTGAAATGTCTTTCATTCTTGTTCGTAATAGTTATAAACGTTGTGGATTATTCATGAAGTTTAATGGCCTGACAATTTTGAATTTGATTTCACAGTGCATGTTCAGAGTACAACAGAGGCCAAAACTCTAGTTAATCAACGTCAAGCATGGAGTGGGGAAGAGTGCAAATTACCCCTGAAATGGAAGACGAACAGGAAGGAAAGGATGTTAACCTAGGAGTCGAAGGATCGAACTCTAATGGGCATGGAAAGGAGATGGATAAGGAAGGACATATAATGAAAATCCTTGAAGGATTTCATAGAGAGGCCAAGGAGCATCGAGCTGATAGCCGAAAGCTCATGAAATTCAAGGATCGGCAAGGGAAATTAAACTTAAAATTCTTGCAGAGTCTAGAAAGAATAGAGAAGAAACTTGAGAAGGAAAGAGACTCAGGTACGACAGAGAGTCACAGAGACCATGGGAGAATAAGCAGATTGAGGAGTGGTAGTCGACGTCACAGTCGCTCCCAAAAACATTCAGACAGGGAGACACACGGCAGTTCGAGCCCGTCCCCTACCAGAAAACATCAAAAATATGGAAGGGAGGAATTGAAAGGAGAGATGAATAAAATTAAGCCTCCAATATTCGATGGAGAACATAATAAGGAGGAAGATGCCGAGACATGGTTGTTGGGCATGAAGAAATACTTCCAACTGCAGAATTATTCTGCCCATGCAGAAGGTAGAATTGCAATGTACCAGCAGAAAGGAAAAGTGTCCATGTGGTGGGATCAGTTTGTGCAGGTGAAACACATTCAAGAGAAAGAGGTCACTTGGAAGGAATTCAAGAGGTATTTCGAGAAGAAATACCTGACTAAAAGATACTATGACAGAAAGATGAAGGAGTTCTTCGAACTCAAGTTGGGCAGTATGACCATCGATGAGTATGAACGAAGTTTTTTGGAACTGTTGAAGTATGTTTGATTCATTAAAGATGAGGCTGTCAAAATTCAGAGGTATCTAAGTGGACTGCCACCCTCCATTGGGGACAAGATTCAATACGATGATCCTAAGACCATGGAAGAAACCATAAGAAGGGCGAAATGCCTATACGAACAACAGAAAGAAAAGCCTACCTTTCGAAAGGCTTGGGATGACCAGAAGAGGTTTAAGAAATAACATAGGCAAAACGGAAGTAAGCCTTCCTTTTTTAGAAAAAATCCTTGGGGACAATCATCTTTTAAAGAGCCCAGGAAAGTTGAAGGGAGTGAGAAGATGCCAAGGCATCCACCCATGGAGCGTTGGGGCTGTAAAGGGAATCATCGATACAGAGACTGCCCCCATAGGAAAGAT
>JZKD02S1993206.1:11887-27791 GCA_000966675.3 Picea glauca | reverse complement strand
TCACTGCTTAAGAAATATGTACCTGATGCTAATCATGTTATCGATTGGACTATGATTCAAGTGGAACCAGAAGGTGTCCTGCAAGTGCATCCTGTGCGCATATTGGACAGGAAAAGCAAGCAGCTCCGGAATCGAGCTATAGGTCTTGTAAAGGTCCAGTGCACCTGGTACGGTCTTGAGGACGTGACATGGGAGCATGAAGAAGTAATGCGAGCAGAGTACCCGCATCTTTTTGAGAATTTTGAAGAACTTGCAGATGCTATGTAAAGTTGCACTGAGGACAGTGCAAAAATAAGGGGAGGGGGATTGTAGTGTCCCCAAGGCCGAGCCCGATGTAAGCCATGATCTGAAAGAGATTGTAAATATGTGTTATAGGCTGGTGAGCCAAGTTTTGTATAAGATGGAAGGCTTATGTGTTTGTTAGGCCAAGAAGCCTAAGTGTTTGAAGGCAAGGAGCCTGTTGTTGTACTGTATGTATGCAGAATGATTAATAAAATATAAACACCGCCAGGTACAGACCGACCACGATGAATGAGTAAAGGGGGGACTGAGCATCCACGGAGTGGGCAAGGAACTAGGGGCTGAAAGGTGGGAAAGGGGCTGAGTGATGAGCCTAGGGGCTAAGCCTAGGGGCTTAAGCCTGGGAAATAATATTTTTATATGATTTCCAAAAAGAGCCATGTGCATATCATTTTATCTTAAGTTCCTGGCAAGGGAGGGAACGTGCGAGGGGATGCACACTGTGGAACGCATGCAGTTCCCAGGGTGACAAGTGTCAACCCTGGTGCATGCAAATATAAGCGTCGAGCTGAACCGTGGGAGGGGACGGCTTCTCCATTCTGAATCGAACCTCTGAGTGTCGAACCGGTACGACCTCTGCCAGAATACCCTGGTTCATCTCTGAAAGTCGTAAAGCCTGTGTTTGTCCTGAAGAATCCGTGTACACCGCCATCCAATGAGCGTGGAGTCTGTGTCTATCTCTGAGAAATCCCGTGTGCACATTCCCTAAACAAGAAGCCTGTGTTGGACTCGAGTGGAAGGATCCTTGGTTGTTCGAGAAAAGATGAGTGAGCCTGTGCGTGGAGCCTCTGTTCCGAAATCATGTCTGTGAGATCATTCGGTGACTGCTGAACCATTTTGGGAAGCCTTGGTCTATTTTTTCCATGGGTTGTTGTGACCACGCAGTATTGGACTGCGTAAGGCTTGTTGGTCTGTGAGCGACTCCTCCAGGTGAGAGAGTGCACAGAGGGAGAAGAGAACTCCTGGAAGGAACCCTGTAGCTACCATAGAGCCCAGAGACTTCCGGTCCAGTCTGTTCTTGTAACCCAAGGTAAGGGAGAATGGCAGCCGAAGGACTGTCTAGGTGACAGAGAAGGTGCACTCTCCTGGGGTGGAACAGGCATGTGGGGAATGAGGGTCTGTGGGTAGTGAGCGTGGGAGATTCCTGGGAGAGCTTTCTTCCTGGTGGTTGTGTATGACTGAATTCCCTGTAATCTTAGCCTGAGCCTAGGATTCCTTGCCTTGGGGTGGAGCTCGGTCCCAGCTCGGGGGTGACCCACTGTTGAGCTGATGAACAGTGTGGTCTAAGGCTGGGAGGTTCGTGGGAGGCCTGCACTTGGTTGGTGAATTCTACAGCTGTTAAAAGATAAGTATCTGAACTATGTTTTATCACATTTGGCATGACTGTGTTGTATATATTATCATGTTTTCCGCTGTGTAAATGAATTACTATTGAATGTTATGGTTTGTTAATGGTAACAGTAACTTATATATTTTACTCTGAGAATTAAGTGTGTTTAATTGTGTTAAATGCATGTGGTTATAATTCTTGTACGAATTATGTAAACATCCATGTATAGAATGGTAACTGAGAGGTTTGGAAACCTCGGTAGTAAAAAGGTACACTACACCTCGTCCTTCAATCTCCTCAAAAAATAGGCAAGCTGAATCCTAGACTGGCTGGAGCTTCTGAGTCACTTCCATGACTTTTCTTTGTATGGCATGCACATGTTGTTGAGATGTGCATTGTTCTTGGGATATTTTCATCCTATCAACTGCTGAAAGGAGTTTCAACTGTGCTTGTATTACTACTGCTTGTTGCTTTTCTTCCTGGAGTTGTGACTCCAGTGTCTTCAGTTCAGGGTCCTCGGTAAGGCTCTCATAAGTCTGTGCACTATGACTGCTTAGCTGTTTACATTCCACAACTAATGCTTTGATCCTTTCAACTGTGCTCCGGGAAATTGCTTCTCTCTGGTCCCGCACTTCCTGCGGAGTGCTTGGCACTTTTTGTAGATCTATTTTTGCGACCCTCTGTTAAAGCTGTTGAATGGCTTCAACAAGCTTCACGACTTGATTCTCCATTGGTTCTTCCTCCATTTTCTCTAATCCCGTCACAGAGAGAAGTGCTATGTTGACTACTTCTTTAACTCTGAGCTGTTCCACGAGCAGTTGTTCCTTTTCCTGCTGGATTTGTGCTTTATTTTCTTCGAACTTGGTTTGAAGGTTGTCCTTCTCCTGCTACGTAACTTGACGTTGCTCTATGATTTCCTCTTGTTCTTTCTTCAGGGCCACTAAGGCCCGTTATTTTTCTTCTTGCACATGATGAAGGTCATCTTTGGTTTCATCAACTATAATGCGGAGTTGGGTAGGCTCATCTCCCAACTCTGGTTCTTCTGGTGGCGGGGGCACAATGGACACTGTGCGGCTGGAGTGAAGGGATTTTTGTACTTCTCTCAGCTCTGTCTCAATCCTATCATACTTGGCTCCTTGTTTTTCTTTAGTTCTCTGCAAAATATCTTCTGAGGCATCTGATACAGCTGCAATAATGAGGTCGAAGTCATCGACTGTGAGAATAGTCTGCAGATTCGGCTTACTTGATTTTGACTTCTTCCGCGATGTATGTTTCATTGGGGAAACCTTTCTTTTATTGGATGTATCTGCCTCGTCAAGGGGGTTCCTAGGCAGTGTTACTTTGCCTTGCATTTTCTTGTCTTCTTCCCCTTCTTTTTCTTCTTTGTCCACTTCGTCGTCTCCTCCTCCGTTAGGTGAATTTGATGTAGTCTCTTCTGATGTGCTATGTATTTCCTGTACATCTTCGTTATTTTTCTTCCTGCTAATGTTGGGCACATCATACTCTTCGCGAGTAACCAACGGACTTCCAATGAGGTTGGGATTAGACAGTGTTACCTGGTCGACTGGTATAAGGAACTCTGCAGGCCATTCCTTAGTGATTTCTTCCAGGTCCTCCTCTGTGAGCTTGTAGTAGGGTTGAAGCTCTTCTTTATTTTCATCTACGCACACAGTAATATAAATAAAATGAATATCTACGTGGAACTTCATAAGGGGCCCAAACATGTCCAGGGTATTCAACGTCATACGAGGGAAAGACTCAATATCCCTCTTCATATGCAGGTAGTAGGTATGGAATATTGCATTCAACTACCATTCTTTCCCCATATCACTCGAATACCAGAGCATGGTGAACTTAGTAGCTAGTGGCTCGAATGGGTAAATGTCAGGGAAGGTGGCACCTTCTGTCATCTCCCAAGAAGTAAACGTGATGAGGATTAGCAACTAGCTAAAATGGAACTCATAGCCCTGATCCTGAGCTTCGCGACAATCCAATTCTAATTGATTGACTAGGTAACTGGACCAGTTCCTCTGTAGTTCTTCCACACATTTTCCTATGAGGTCAATGACAAACCCTGTGACATGCATGGGTCTATTATTTCTTACTAGCCTACCAACAATCAACTAACAAGCAAGGCACATTGCACCATTCTGAATGGAGGCTACCTTGTAGTCTCGCGTCCCTTTCTTTACATCTTCGTAGGTGTCTTTTATCTTCTGTGTCACGGCGCGGTCTGTAGCCTTCCCTGGATAAAATTCTTATGGGTATGGTCCCTACATGCTCAATCTAGGGATCCTATGGATCAACACCAGATCGACGTTGATGCATCAGTCTAACCATAGATACCTGGCATGGAAGAACAACAATAGGATCTTAATGCACGCGTTAACTTCTCGGTGCCTTCCAAAATGTGGTATCTTCATCACGTTCAAGACAGTGGACCTCACGATGTCCATAGTCCACAGTTGGGGGATGATCTTCAATTTCTTCCCCTTCGTCTTGGTCAGATATTTGTGAGGTGCAAGCATGCCATAGCTCTTGTGGTCTCCTAGGTTATAGTCATTGATCTTCAAGGTTGGAATCCTCTCCAACTTCGTTTTGACTGCTTATATTCCCTTCGAACTGTACGCAGTGATGACTGTGTAGTTGAAGTCCCTCGGGACACTATCACAACTCACCACACCGGGCAAGGGTGGGATGTAGTCGGGTAGGATGGATGGAATTAGCTTCGCATTCTCCAAGTCATCATGATGCTTGGTTCTTTTCTCGGTTGCATCTCAGGATGGTCTAGACCCACGAGAAGTCGATGGGGAGGCTTGCACTCCTCGTGTCAATGAGGCTTGGATGCATGTAGACATCACCTTCTTGGCTATGAGTTCTATTAGAATCTCTTCGGCGGTTTTTTCTGTTGTGCTAATTTCGTCCGACATGCACACTCGAGATCTGATATCTCAGGTCGGTGAACAATACTCACTATTAACAGAATGGATGGCGAGGTCTCAATGATCACTACGCAAAATCAACTAGTTCTCTATGGGCTCGGATAATCACAATTGGAAAAAAATTTCTCAGTGCAATGCTTGACGAGATAAATAGATATCACCATAATGGTTTCTTTCAACAGATCGCAAAGCCTTATTCAATGCAATTCCATCCATTATGGCGTAGTCCCAACAGTCCAATGGCGAACTTTTAGGCCATAACTACTTTCCTAACCATTTAGGAGCGACGATTGAACGATCATATTGCCTCCAACGGTCATATTTCTTCGTCATGGTGAAGTGTCAATCTATGTTGTACTGATATTCCGATGAAGTTCGAGTTCTGGAAACCTTTCTTCTACGAAGTATTCTCTGGAACTTCTTGCAATTTTTCTAACTTTTCCCTCTTCTTACTGATCTTTCTGGCCTTCTTTTCTCTGATCTGAATCATTGGTTTCCTCTTTCCATTATCATTCTTATCTCCTCTTGGCATGATAACTTCGCACTATGGAGGGTCTTTCATAGGATTCAAGGGTAATACTTCTTCTCTTTCTGGGGTAGGTGCTCTACTCTCTTGTATAGACAAGTGTCTCCAGTCTTCCTGTGTCCTTTCAAATTTGACATCCATATCTTTGGTCTTTAGTAGCTTCGACTGGTTCTCTTGTTCTTCCAGTAAGTGTGTTATTCTCCTAGCCATGAAATCTCTTAGTTCTTTCTTTTTCTGATCTAGATCCTCCTCTTCTTGTTTCCTTCATATCTGATCTTTCTCAATCCAGGTTTTTCCTAGCAAGATAGAAAATGGGATGTTGTTCTCAACAAACTTAATGGCCACAAATTCTTCTTCTGTCAAAGTGCCATGATCACTCATAGATATCTGGGTAAGTATTCCACATAGGGTTATTATCTTTCCTCTAAATAATCCTATTCCTCCTAATGAAGGAACCATAACAGGCTTTCCCAAAATTTTCCAAGTTCTTTCTGTCATGATATTCACCTGTGTTTCCTCATCTAGGAAACAGTCTATGTCGAAGTCTCCTATTCTTGTTTCTGTGTACTCTTTCTCTTTTAAGACCTTTGATAAGTTGATATTTATGTGGTCATTCAAGGTTTCTTTCATCTGTAGTAATACAATCTCTGATTCTTTCTGGGGTTCTATCATATCCTTAGTTTCTTAGCCCATCTCATATTTTTCTTGTTTCATATTCATCTTTTCAACTTTAGCAATCATTCTAGGACAATCCAAAACTTCATGGTCCATACCTTTGCAGAAAAGACAACTAGGTATTCTACTTGGGCATTCCTTAGCACGATGTCACGGTCTTCTACAACTGTAACAAATGGTTAATCCTCTCTTTATCTTAAATGATCCCCAACTTTTCATGTACTGCGCACTGGGATCACAGTAACTAACCTGCAAAAAATTCTTTCTAGGATCCTGCATCCATTTGTTAGTCCAAACATTCTTTCTATGCATAGGGATAACATACCTTTCATTATTTCTATCAGATCTATTCATATCAAATATTCTTTCTTCTAACTGTGCCCTAGTTTTCAGACTAGGACAAAATTTATCAAACATACCTAGATTCATTCTTTTGAAACAAAACTTTTCACTTATCTTACCTTTCTCAGAGAACAAAGATTCAAGGTCTTACCTCTTTTCTTCATATCAAACTTATCTTCTTAGTACAGAGCTTCACAAGTTAAGTATAATACTGCGCACTAAAGCAACAGATCTACGCACAAATATTTATTTTCTTTAGTTCCCAGCAATCATAGTTTCAGGTCCTGGCAACGGAACCACTTGCTAGCACAGGGGCAAACCCAGGGTTCAACGCTTCAACATCGCACCAACAAAACCCTAAATACCAACCCTTTCGACAACACCTATGAAGAAGATGAAGTCTCACCCAAGGTAGAGGTAGGGGTGGTTGTAGGACTCAAATGTCTATAACCTAGCTGGGACACAGATATGTGTTTACACCACTCTAACAAAGAACTTAGCAGTTAACACTCATCAGTATTTAACCTTTATTCACATCGTAGATCCAAACCCTATTTACAAAGAAACATAGTATTCAACAAGATCTGACACATTCAAGCACTTAGCAGGGACAAATAGATCAGATCTAACATTCATTCACCTTACTAAGCACTAAGCTATTATACCAGATGCATCATACATAAAAATATCAACACTAAGCATAAATAAAAACACTAACATACAACCATAATGCACAAAGAAACCATAACACAGGATATACATGGTTCACCCCAGTGTGGGGCTAGGTCCACCAACTCTTCTCTTCTTTATTATCTTTTGTCAATCTTCTACAAGAACAGAGCCCAAAAACCCTACTCTGCATAGGATAGGAGATCTACGTGCACCTCGCCAGATCCTCCTTCCTTGAGTTAGGTTCAAGCACAAAGCCTTCCTATAGTCTGCACATAAGCTTCTTACAATCACTTGCACTTAGCTCTGCAAGTTCTCAATACAACATGCACAAAGCATCATAACCATTCACTCTTAGCTCACATTATACTTCACTTCCTCCTCTACTTGCATCGCCTAGATTTCTATTTATACATTACAAAATGGGCCTAAACATGGGTAAACCCATGGGCTGACATCCCCATACACGTTACATAAACCCTAAACCCAAAAGTGTCTTAAAAAGGTGCCGAGATCCCGCAATCTCTGCTTCGAATTGCACTCCACCTTCAACCAGCCTGTCGAAGTCCCAAAAGAGGTCAAACATGACCAAGGATCTCCAAAACTTGGTCAAGGGCCAATGGATGAAATGAATGCTTTAGCGAAGAATGCTACATGGGACCTGGTAGAACTTCCAAGAAACAGAAAAAATATAGGTTGCAAGTGGGTCTACAAGTTGAAGAAGGGTGTTGATGATAAGGTAGAAAGGTACAAAGCAAGGCTAGTTGCGAAAGGATATTCTCAGAAAGAAGGTATTGCCTTTCATGAGATTTTTTCACCAGTTGTTAAGATTGTTTCAATTCAAAGTGTGTTAGCATTGATTGCATTACTTGATTTGGAGTTGGATAAGCTATATGTTAAGACTGGTTTCTTACATGGAGATTTGGATGAGGAGATATACATGGAACAACCTGAAGGTTTCGTTCAGAATCGCAACAAGAAATTTGTTTGCAGGCTCAAGAAATCATTGTATGGTCTGAGGCAGTCGCCCAGACAATGGTACCGAAAATTTGACTCTTTCATGGTGAGCCAGAATTATACAAGGAGTGAAAATGATCATTCTGTCTACTTTAAGAAATTGAATAATGGCATATTTATTATCTTAGTATTGTATGTTGACTATATGATTTTAGCAAGAAAAAGAATAACCGATATCAACAGGTTAAAGGCTCAAATGGCTAGGATGTTTGATATGAAAGATCTAGGAGCAGCAAGGCATATTTTGGGCATGGAGATATTCAGAGACAAGAGGAATGGTAAGATTTGGTTGTCACAACAGAAGTATGTTGAGAAGATACTTTTGAGGTTTGGTATGAACGATGTGAAACCAATTTCAGTCCCTTTGGCTTCCCATTTTAATCTTTCTTCAAGTTTATGTCCTAGTACAAAAGAAGAAAAGGAATATATGTCTCGAATACCATGTGATAATGAAGTAGAAAGTCTAATGTATGTGATGGTTAGTACAAGACCACACATTTCACATGCAGTTGGGGTTGTCAGTAGATATATGGAAAATCCAGGTAAAGAGCATCGGGCAACAATGAAATGGGTGCTTTGGTATTTGAGAGGTACAAGTGATTACTGTATCACTTATAACAGTGGTTGTGAATTAGTCTTTGGATATGTTGATTCTGATTTTGCAGGTGATTTGGACAAGAGAAGGTCGACTTCAGAGTATGAATTTACTCTTGCAAGTGGAGCTATTAGTTGGATGTCAAATCTACATAACATTGTTTCTTTATCCACTACAGAAGCAAAATACGTAGATGATTCACATGCTTCCAAAGAGGTAGTTTGGTTGAAAGGTTTGTTTGGTGAGTTTGAAAGGATGCAAGACAAAGTAAAGTTACTTTGTGATATTCAAAGTGCTATTCACTTGGCTAAGAATCCAACCTACCATAGTAAAACTAAGAATATTCCTATTAAGTGCCATTTTGTAAGATAGGTCATCGATGAATGTGGAGTTTCTCTTGAAAAGGTTCATACAAAAGAGAACTGTGCAGATATGTTCACAAAACCAGTACTGTTAGAGAAGATATGATGGTTCTTGGCTTCTCTTGTCTTGCAGAAAAGGTGATGAAAAAAAGAAGGAGAAAGGTATCGGGTTAATTGTTGTCAAGGTGGAGATTGTTAAATGGTGACAACAAATACAACGATTAGAAGACGATCATGCTTCCACAAAGCATAGAATTTGGTTATTGTTGAAACAAACAACCGAAAAATAGAATTAAATTGTTTTGTAATTAATAAATTTAGTTTCTTGAAACCGTGAGAGGAAGACTATATATTCTTGTATGCCTACAGAGGTGAGAGAGTAGTATGGATGATTTGTTGTAAATCTCCATGATTTGAATAATAAGACAACTAATACATGCTTGGTGGACATAGCCCAAATCTTGGGTGAACCACGTAAATCCTCGTGTCAAATGTTTGATCTGTTTTCTGTATTAATCCGCTGCATATTAGCTCGTTAATGGTGGTTGAATGATAACAGAAGCTACAAACAATAACCTCTTTGCACAACAACAATTGAATGTGCTAGTGTTTCACATTGGATCGGGTCGGGCAAAAGATATTGCATCCAATTAATTTGTGAGGTGAAGGTCCTCCTCAGGCATCCATGGACCTTTATTCAATCCCACATTTAGAAAGAAAAGAATACTTCACTCATTTAGAAAAACCTAAGTTTGTAATCCCAGTCTACAAGTAAACAAATAGAAACCTGAGTCTTGAAATAAATAATAAATGAAGAACATCGATTAAAACTGCACACACTCAAAGACAAAAGAACCCTCTCTTGGATCGATTAGAACTACACCTAGAAGAGACAAAAAAGACGCACCCTACCCAATAACCCTAACTGTAGCCACGAGACACGTTTCCCACTCACAGAGAATAATAGGTGGATCGGGCTAAACGTAGCAATGAGGCAATGGAATTTTTTAACAAAGCACAAGGCCACCTATTGGAGCTCTATTGCGATGCAGGGGCAGCCCAAAAAATTAAATGTGATAACCAAATTATTTCACCCTCAGTGGGTCTATGGACAGGAAAAATAAATGAAATATAAATGAAAGCAACTATCAGATACCATCCAAGAGGGTTATTTTAATTCCTATATTCTTTAAGCATGCAATGGATCTCTGAGAACGTGAGTTTGTATTTCTGTTTTATGGCATATTTTTTGACAATGGCATCAAACTTGGCAGGATTGAACCTCCCTTTAGTGTCATATGTTGGAAACATGCCAACGAATTTTCCCATGTGGTCAAGTGCAAGCGAGTACATTGTGTGAGGAGAGGATGGTTGTATGCCTGGGTTGGCTACTATAATTCTCCCTTGAATAGAAGAAGACCAATAATCATTGCCCATGGTTTTTTCCTGATTTGGGTTTCCACATAAATAACTATGTCAGTTGTGTGTTTGTTGTTCTTGGTTTAATGTGTGTTTAATCTAGCTCATTTATGATATGTTTTATGCTATTTTTTTCTTCCGCTTCCCAACAAGTGCTATTAGATCTAAGGCGAATTTAGTAGGTTTCGTAGGTGAGCCAAGGTGAATTGTGTGCAGGTCTTCTGTGGGTGCAAGAAGGTGTTATTGATTGAGTTTTTAGGTCACCGACGCTCCCTAGACAGTGTTAGAGGAGCGTCGACACTCCCACACTTCAGAAATAGGATTTTTTCCTAAATCAACGCACACAGTTTGCGTGACACAGAGCACCAGAAAATCAACTCTCCCCTGTCCATAATAAAGGAGCGTTGATCTCAAACTTGCACTCCCTTTCAATACTCTGAGGAGCGCCGATCTCAAACTCGCTCTCCCCCATCAATAGTAAAAGAGTGCCAATCATTAAGAATTTGTTTTTGCATGGGTTGATGGTATTCAAATGGTATGAAAAAATTAAAGGTGAAGGGTCTTTTTGTGTTATTCATATGACATGTAACATGGTCGTGAAGTGGAGGATATATTCAAACCATTCTTAAAGGAGTGAGTGGATATTTAAAAGGTTGATTCCATATACAATTTTTTTATGGGGAAGATATGAATATTATATTGTGTAAGAGTTGAACTTTTATGGTTTTGGGTAAAAGGTTTTATTAATGTATAAAATATTTTTTAAATATTTTTAAAGCCTTTTTTAACCATCAGTTTTAAGTTTAATATTGAACTATAATGTTACTTTTTCTATATAAAGGTTTGATTTTATAAGTAGTGGTTTTGGAGTTTTTCTTGTGTTAATGGTTAGAGTTCAGAGTTCCAAGTTTGAGGTGGAGAAATTTAGCGGTAAGAATAACTTTGCACTATGGACGCTTAAGATGCGAGATCTTCTTGTGCAATAGGATTGAAAAAGGCATTGGATGGAAAGACAAAGAAACTGGCAAGCATGACAGATGAGGACTGGGAGGATCTGGATGCAAGATCCCTCAATACTATTCCTTTGTGTTTGGCATATGAGGTATTGTTTAACATCGTTGAAGTGGAGACAACAACAGGTTTGTGGACCAAACTAGAGAGTCTGTATATGACAAAGAACTTGTCAAACATAATCTTCTTGAAGAGGCAGTTTTACAGCTTGCGAATAAAAGAAGGTACAAAAATTGTTTATCACTTGAATGTTTTCAATACTCTTATTTGTCAATTAACTGCTATTGAAGTAAAGTTCAAAGATGAAGACAAGGCGGTTACGCTACTGTGTTTGTTTCCTAAGTCTTGGGATCATCTAGTCACAATTGTGTGGTTTAACACAATGAATGCCATTTATTATGACACTATTGTGGGAGCTTTGTTGTCTAAGGAGATGAGGAAAACATCTGGTAAAGAAACCTCAAAAATAGAAGAAATGGTGGTCAGAGGTCGATCTACAGAAGGAGGGTAAGATTATAAAGGTACAACTTGGTCTAAGTCAAAAGACAGTAAGGGTAAGGCAAAATGTTGGTTTTGTGGCAAATCTCGGCATCTCAAGAAGAATTGTTGGAAAAGACAACAAGCATCCAAAGAGGACTCCACACTATAAGAAAATTCAGCTACAGGTATGGTTGATGAATTTTTGTCTGTCTGTTGTGTCTCACCACATGTGTTTACATAGAAGGTGTCGGGTAATGATGGTTGAGTCACCATGAAATAAGAAAAAAAAATGTATTTACTTTGGAGTTGTAGAAATTATTGATTGCATGTAAATGGGCATATGTCTGTAAGACCTGGATAGGTATTCGTACCCCTGGTTTATCAGTTCACCTATGAAAATTCTAGACATACATTTAGGCAGATTGAATATGTGGGGGGGCATGTATGTTGGGTTAACCTTGATTCGGTGAAAGAGTTAATGAGTTAAATTTGTTTATAGGTCAAAGCAGGTGGTTTTTCGGGTCCATGTGTTTTGGGTATCCCATGGTATTGTTTCAATGGATTGCATGTAATGAAGCCTATAAAAGGCTTGGTGAACTCCATTAAATAGGCCTGGAGGTAAGCGGTGAAGGCTTACTTGGCTGGTTTGACCAGATTTGTTCAAAGTTGTTCAAATTCAAAGTTCGAGGTGGAGAAGTGTGTCCAGTCTAGAAAGGTGGATATGTAGAAAGGATGATGTGTTGGTAGGTCAATCAAGTGTTTGAGAAAATATGATGAAGGTAAGTTCATATCCATGGAACTTGGAAAGTATTGCAAGGAAGTTGGGATCGAATAGGCATGTTCAATAATGCCAAGTTGCAACAA
This sequence comes from Picea glauca, assembly GCA_000966675.3. NCBI lineage: Eukaryota > Viridiplantae > Streptophyta > Pinopsida > Pinales > Pinaceae > Picea > Picea glauca. Next base: position 15,259 of record JZKD02S1993206.1, on the reverse strand, counting down.
TAGTTGTGGACAAAAGCGGTTGTGCTATCTGGTAACTTGGTCACCATCGGTTGTAAAATATAGGAAGATTCAAGAAGAGGTATGAACAGGTCATCTGGTAATTACTCAAATGTGAAATTATTCAGTTGTGATGCTTATGGTTTTTTATCATCTTTCTAAGTAGGACCCAGATCAAACAGGTAGATCTTTGACATGGTGAAGATGTTAAGGGGTGCAGACTGTGGGATCCTACTACCCACACAATCATCATGGAAAAAGATGTAGTGTTTGATGAATCTCCTTTTATAAGGGGATGTATATGGAAAAACCAGAACGGTTAGATCAGAATCACAACATGAGATTTGTTTGCAATCTCAAAAATCATCGTATGGCCTGAAGCATGCTAGACAAATGGTACAAGATGTTTGATTCCTTCATGGTGAGCCAAATTTTACAAGAAGTGAGTATAACCATTGTGTTTATGGTATATTCATTATTTTGGTGTTATATGTTATACTTGTTGCAAGCACAGGCATGGTTGAGATCAACGGGTTGGCTCAGTTGGTTAGGACGTTTGTTATGAAGGATCTGGGAGAAGAAAAATAAATCTTGGGCATGGGAATACACAGAAACAGGAAGGATGGTAAGCTTGGTTATCACAACAGAAGTATGTGGTGAAGATACTCAGGAAATTCAGTATGAATAATGTGAAACTGGTAAAATCCCTTTGGCTTTCCATTGTAAATTCTCTTCAGGTTTATGCCCTAATTGATGAAGAAGAAAAGGGTTATATGTCTCGAGTATTATATGCTAGTAGGAAGTTTGATGACTGCGATGGAGAAATGGTCAACATTTCACATGCAGTTGGTGTTGTCAGTAGACACATGGCAAAACTAGGTTAGGAGCATGGAAATGGGTGCTTCAAACACAAAAGACAAGTATCACCTATAGTGGTTGCAGTGATTTGGTCTTTGGTTATGATTCATGAAATTTGGACAAGTGCATCGGTCTATTAGACAGGTTACTGATCGAGACAGAATGGTTCATGCTGGAGTGAATCATGTAGGCATGTTCATGTAATGGTATTGTCAGAGAAGTTGCAGAGATGTTATGGTGTTTGGCTTCTCTTGCAGAGAAGGTGGTGGATGAATTAATTAAGGGCATGATATATCAGGTAAATTGTTGTAGGTGGATATTTTTGGAAACATGCCAACAAATTTTCCCATGTGGTCACATGCAGATGCAGATGCACATGCGCGTGCATGCAATCTACTTATGAATTTTTTGTGTAACTAGGTTATTTATTCATGATCATTCTATGTAACTGAGTGATAGATGTTATATATACGAGCATACCCATAGAGGTGGATGAAAATGTGAGTGCAATGTACAATTCTAGTGCAAACAAGTACATTGTGTGAGGAGAGGATGGTTGTATGCCTGGGTTGGCTACTGTAATTCTCCCTTAAATAGAAAAAGACCGATAATCATTACCAGTGTTTTTTTCCCGATTTAGGTTTCTTCCATGCTTTTCTCTATGAATGTTATCAATGTATATAGGAAATTTCAATGACTGTATCCATCCTTTCTCACGAACATACAACCATACTCCTAAGAAAAACAAAATTAAATAAATAATGAAATGTCGTACCTCAAATATGTGATTCATTCCATCTTTTCAGCTTAAAATTACTTTTAGCAATATACTTACGGAAGATTATAGTAGTTGAAGGCTAAGTTGATAATCACTGCTACTAAAAGGGAAAAGGGGATGGTAAATGCTGTGGCACGAAATCCTGCAAGTTCAATTGGATTAGTCTATTTTAACGTTCTGGTTCTCGTTTTGTTGGTCCTCCGTTACCACGTGCATTGTTCAGGAAAATATGAAACGCCCATTATTCCCTAAAATATGAAATGCCCATGCAAAATGAGCATTGTGAATCCATAGCAGTATAGGAGAGATGGCCAAAAGTGGCGAAAATGAAGAGGTAAACCAAGGATAGGCCAGATAAATGGATGTGTGAAGAGAAAAATGAAAGACGTAAAGTGGACAGGCCAGTAAATGGTTCTTCATAATTATAAAAAGTCAGGCCACTTCTTCATCCTGGAGATGGTAAATTATGTTAAAATTAAATAGATAAATATTACACTTGGAAATAATGGAGAAAGCGCTAGTTGTAAGCGCCAGTTATAAGCATCAGTTGTGAGAGTCAGTTGTAGGCGTGTTAAGAGTAAATTCTTAGTTAAGAGTCCAATTGTCTTTGGTTTGCATGTAACCAACTCGGTAGAGTCTTTTCCTATATAAGGATGTAATCCGTCTTCAATTAATAATAAGAAGTGAGCGTAGCCTCACTGTGGTGTTTTGCTCGTATATTTTATCTTGGTATCAGAGCCACGGGAGTAAGGTGAGAAAATTCTAGAGGTTCGCAGGTCTCTGCTCTGGTAGGGTGCGAACCTATATTACTCACCCTTACGCGTGTGCTCGGAAGAAATTTATTTTGTAGGCTGTTGTCCATTAGGGTGCGAACTGCCTTCTCGATTTTCACAACCCAATAATGGGTGAGGTGCGAACTCCCTGCAGCCAAGTACAGAGTGAGGTGCGGACTCTGCTAGGACTCCCCGCAGTCAACTCCAGCGTGAGCGTGCAACGTTAGTTTGGGTGCAGCGTGAGAGTCGAGATACCAATCGTGGGCATCTATTTTTAACCGTGAAGTGAAGTTTGCATGAGCGTGCAACATTAGTTTGGGTGCAGCGTGAGAGTCGAGCTACCAATGTGGGCATCTATTTTTAACCGTGAAGTTAAGTTTGAATGCATGCATGGAGAGCACGATTTGCATGTTTTATTTTATCATGGTATGCAAGTGCTGACCAATTTCTTTTGAAAACCGAAGAGGTGAAAATCGTGCATGCATGAGTTTTCTTTAAGTGGTTATATGTTAAAGTGGAGAATTTAAATACGTACGAGTGGATATATGTTAAAGTGGAGCATTTAAAGTTTATTCATTTTTTTATTATTAAAAGTGAATGTATGTGGAGGATTGAAGTTTATTAAAGTGGACATTTTTGAAGTGGATATTTTTTTTATTAAGAGAGGTGAAGAGGTTATTATTTTAAAGAGAATTTTTATTCATAGTGGATATATTTTATAAAGAGGTGAAGAGGGAGTTATAAGTTTTTTTAAAAAGTGGAGATTTTGGATATTAAGGTGGATGCATGCATGATTTAAGTTGACAATAGAAATATAGTTGGATCAGTGGATTCAAAAGGCAGAGTGACGAACTGCTCAGCACTCGACAAAAAGTTGCATATCCTTGGTGATTTTCTTGCAGAGACTAAATTGCAGCGATGGCGAATCCGCTGGCAGAGACCTACCTCAACAAAGCCAACAAGTTA
>JZKD02S1993205.1:1304726-1322086 GCA_000966675.3 Picea glauca | reverse complement strand
GTCAGGAAGTTACCAAAGGACACATATTAAACAACTCACTAAACCTGGAGATGATGCCTCTGATCTCATGGTTGTTGAACCCACAACCGAGATCTCTCTGTCACTATAGATCTGCCGCTTGACTGCCACTAGGAGTTTCCTCTTTCTTCAAACCTTTCATGTTGCCTGCACAAATGACATCACCCACCAGTAGATATCCCTACTGTTAGAAAAGTAGCCTCCGCATAATTCGACTTCAATCTCTGCCGAGAGCATCGACCGCTTTTTAAACCCATTGGTATAGGACCCGTTCAACGCTCATCGGGTCCCATATTTATTGCCCGGAGGAAATCGGGCCCCTTTTTGAAATTTGAATTAAATCTATGCGCTCCTTTTCGAATCAGGGTTCGGCATTCCATATGCTAGCCCCTTCCAGCTACACAATGGTCCATGTGACCTGCCTTCGTGCAACCTTGGTCTTATCACTCCATCGGAGTTTTGGCACTTGCGATGGAAAAATGTTTATGTCAACGGGATTCGCGATTTCTCGATTCGCGATGCACTTCATCCCTCCTGACTGAGCCCTGGTCCATGTGACCATTACCCATGACCACAACCTAACCCCGTCGGGGTTACTGGGTTTGTGATGCATCAATGCATTCACCCGGTGATTCCCGATCATCCAAATCCCGACGCTCCATTCATATGATAACAGCTGGCCTCCACTACACCTCTGTCCTCCTTTGCTGCTGTGCTGATAGTTGTACCCCACTCATCAAGATTTCACGGATCACGATTTTGAAATGCACAAAACCTTTGTGCCCAGGATCTCCGATATCCCGATTTCCGATTAGTCGATGAACGACCTCCTGTCGGGCCTTTCGCCGATGGCACCAATCTCCTGCCACGCATCCTCTTAGATGGACGGTCCCGATTGTGTCAGGATTTTGGGACTTCCGATGTCCTATTTCTTTCATACTTCTTCCGCCCGATCCCCGAAATTCCGTACAGAGCTATGATCAATGGTCCTGGTGTGATCTTGCATTAACGGTTGCGATTGAATCGCAATATCGTGTTTCGCGATTTCGGGATTTCTGGTGCACTTGTTCATAGGAATCGCAAAACCCCGATTCCCGATTCTCCGATACGGTCTATGATCAACGGTCGAAATCTCATGTTGATCTGACGGTGCAGATTCAGTCGGGATTTCGCATATCGCGAAATCGGGATTTTCTTTGCATTGTTTTATTTGCATATTGAAACCCCGATCCCCGAAACTCCGATGAAGCCTTCGATTCTCCGATACGGTCTGTGATCAACAGTCCAAATCTCATTTTTATCTGACGGTGCAGATTCAGTCGGGATTTCGTATATCGCGAAATCGGGATTTTCGTTGCATTATTTTCTTTGCATATTGAAACCCCGATCCCCGAAACTCCGATGAAGCCTCTTGTCTACAAGTGGATGGTCCCAATCTCTTCTTGATTTAACGGCTGCGATCACATCGTGAAATCGCATATCGCGATTTTGGATTTTTCGATGTCAAGTGGATTGGACATTATAAACTCCCGATCCCCGAATCTCCGATGACTTATCTCCTTCGCAACTTTTGCAGATCTGATGGTTGTCGGCCTTTTGGGAAATTTGAATGGAAATCAACGGTCACTGGATCTCTGTCTTCCTTCTTCTCTGTAATCTCTTGCTGCGCACGTTTTCTTCAATGTTGTACTTCTTGAGCTCTTACGTCCGAATCCCCAAGGGTTTTATCCTTCATATCCTGCTATCTCCGTTGTTGCCATCAATGACAACAACCATCAACACAACCATCAATATTTGCCAACATATGTATGTGGCATATCCTATGCCAACCTATGTACAAGCTTAGAAAACTAGGGTTTTCAGTTTTCTGGAACTCCAAAACTTCTGACCCTTCAGACCTTTGTTGCCTCTGTCACATTAGCATGTAACATGTCACTGTATACAATATCATCAACCATATGCATATCTGTACCATGTCATCAATGAATCATATCCAACAACCTATGCATGTGTCTCATGCATACATCATATTACAACATATATATCCCTCAACTAAGTACAAGTATATCAGTATTGTACCATTCATAGGAGTGTGGCTCACTCAGCCAAGCAACCAACATATACCATATCCAAGTAAAAGACCAACCATATCAAGAATGCCTCAAGAATTCACCATATAATAAGAAAATATAAGCCTCAAAACAAACATGTAACCATACCAGAAATTATGTAGCTGACCTGAACCTATAGAATGTTGACCTGGGAAATTGCTTTCAGACTCTAGGGACCTGGAACCCACATATACTCAAGTTTTCATGACCTTTTTTATATGTACTCGACCTTTCCTCCTACTTCCTGTGGATGTATGTGACCTGGATTTCTGTGGCCCGCATATGTATGCGACCTGTCCTTTTACAACCCACATACAACTTCAAAAAACTAGTTTTTTTCTCAAATTTTTCAACTCCAAAACTTTCGTTGTAAACCCTCCTTTGCTACCTCAGAATTGCGTAACTTCATATGTATCAATGAGTACCTTAAATAAACCTTTAACAAAATAATATATATTCAATGTGCTCAATATTGGAATCTAATAAGAGACCCTTTCTCTCTTATTTATACTCTCCAAGTAGCTTCCTCTGGGGTTTATCTTCTAATTGTTTTACCCAACTTCCCTCTTTTAGGGATAACCCACTTCTAACTACTTTGTCCACTTACAACCACTTTATCCACAAATAGTAAACTCTCCACTTCTAGTTGCAACTAAATTATTTTTAATTATTTTCGTATTGCAACAACTTAACCCATGATTAACTCCTAGTTGCAACCACTTTGACTAGTCAACTTATTCTAGGAGCTTCTAGAATAATTTGGCTTCTTTGAACTTCTAGGGGCTTCTAGATAACTCATGAGGATTCTCCAACTTCACTAAGACATATCTCCTCAACCATGAGGAACTGCATGACGTACCATATATCATCGGAAATGGCACGACATGTACTATCCATCTAGAATAGTCTCACCTGCATATTCTTTGATCTTCATTCCTTTATACCTAAAACTAACTTAGGTTCCTTAATCATACTTCTGGAGATACCGAAATGTGTTACCAGACATACTCAAGGGTTCACATCAATATCTAAGGGTTGACATCAATCTACAATATCACTCTCCAAGGGTTGACATCAATGACAACCAACTATCCAACTGTCCATTAATCTAAACCAACTGTCTGACAATTCCACCATGTGCAAATGGTGGGCCTGAATATATCTAGAGCCTTGTTGTGCACGTTCCTATAAAAAATATTGTTCCTTGAAAAAAGATATGATAATTAGATTAAAATAATATGAAAGATGTATCTATTTTCAGATTTCTGTGGTGAGGAGTTTCAAAATTATTTGTAAGAGAATCCACAGTTGGTATCATTTTTTCATCGACGTTTTGAATCCGAATCGGGATTCATCATCAGGACTAATTTTCAATTAGAGAGCTTGTTGATATTAATCCATTAATAGTGAATATGAAGGACAATAAAAGATAACCAGGTTAGCTATCGGTAACCCTAAATGCGGAGCTAAATAAAAATAAAAACAAGTAATTAACAATAATAATATATCATAACTCTTAATAGTGAATATATATATATATATATATAAGTCTAGTTAGAATCTAAAAGTTTTTAATTAGTATAAATAAATAATTAAAGTTTAGGGTTAGAATGAGTTTAATTTTATTATATTAATTATTAGTATTTTTTTCTAAATTCCAATTTATAATATAGCTTAATGAACTTAATAAATTAAATATAATTAGTAATAATTAATAATATATCATAAGTGATTTTTAGGTGTTGATATATCTAAATATGTATATAGTTCTAGGGTTTCTAGTATCTTTCAATCAAATGGTAGTAATTATTTAACATATTCAAAAATACCTGGGATTTGTTGTATCTTCAAGGGAACCAAGTTTTCATCCACCAATAATTTGATGGAGAGTGTTTTGATATTTCAAAATGTGTTTCCCCATGATAACAATGCACCTGATCTAGCTGCGCAAAACCAATATCCTCATGAGATTCCCCTTGTAGATCCTCATGAGAATGGTCTAGTTTGTGCAGTGGGGGTGTCTCAGGGACCCCAGGAGTTTTAGTCATATGAGCTACAAACGAAGAGGAAAATAGCCTTGCATGTATGTGTCTCGTGCTAGGACGATGTGGGATTTGTGCATCACTACCACCAACAATGTCCCCATGACCAGGTTGTCCCGAAGGATGCAAAATTGCATATAGAAAGAAAATGTTAGAGTATTTCTCATATAATGGTATGAGACAAAATTTTCGTACATGAATATATGTATGAAATAGTCTTTTTTTAATTGCGCTTACCCCATATTTTTCTATATTCCGCCTTAAAATTTCCATCCTTTTTCCGTCCTGTGTAAGTGGACTAAACCTAGCCAATTCAATGAGTTCCTTATTTTCCTTTCTCAAGGCCTTTCGAATTGTTTCCATTTGGTTGATGGAATCATATATTTCATTCCATGTAGCATCCTGCTCCGATGGTGTTATCATCTACATCAACAAATAAACATGTTAATTCAATTTTCGTAAGAAATAATTGATATGAAAATCATTGTTATACCTACTCCAAGCTAGTTGGTTCCTTCCCACGATCACCCTGCCACATTATAAGATGCATGACAATTTAGAATGTTAGAAAATAATACAATTAAGAAGCATGAGTTATTAAAATGTATGTTAAATATATAAAAAGTAAAAAATTAATTAAAGGTTTGGTATAGTGGTAGAACATGTTTACCCCCATAAATAACAGTTCTTCCATTGATTTGATTCAAATTGTAATCGATTAACAACTCTTCCCCTGCAGCTATTATTTTCATTGCACATACGAATATTTGATTTCCTTCATGCCCCTCGAATATACAATTGAGTTTATTTCTTGTTGTCCTAGGTATTTTACTGTTAATAAGCCCTACAATATTGCCCAATGCCTTTGGCCTTCCATCAATATACATCGTCGCTCCTTTAGTGTGATCATTGTATTTTAGCTATATGTAATTTGTAACGACTGCATATCTCCGCATAATTGGAATATATAGGACCAACCTCAAACAATCTGCATAGTTATAGCATGGTCCGACATACTCCATCAAATCAACAAGTCATCCATATTTCTCCTTTATGCCATCCATAGAGAATAGACCTAGACCATGTATGGACGATGGAGCAATGCGATAAATCCTCTCATTGACATAGAAGTCATTATCCAACATAGGAAGTTCATTGGGTACCCATGGTCTCAGTATATGTTTTTACATCAAAGGAACCTCGACGTCACCTATGCTATCATCATCATATGAACATGAACCTCCTTCAATAAGAAATAATTACATGCACATATAGAATTTTATTCTGAACTTTTCACCTCTAGTTGATCTTGCCCTATTAGATGTGTTGGACACCGTAACACTTTCCCCCCTCCCTCCAGAAATTCCCTCACTCTAGGATGATAGGTAAGATAGGTACATGTTCGTTTGTACCTACACTCCATTGAATGAGAAAATGTAGTTAGCGATGATATGATTGAAATAGTAATGGCAATGGTAAGAACAAAGCACCATGCATCTTGTTTATTTCTTTGACTAAATGTAATGAATGGGAAAATGGGTAATTATCAATTGTTGGGTTTGAACATTTGATGTAGAATATTGTTTTCCTACAATGTTGTTGGGAATTGTCCTTGGCACCACAACCAAGTAAACCGAGTAGTGAAACCGTATTTTCACAAATCCATTTCATTAGGGAAATGAATTCACATTGGAGAATCTTGATATCATGTCGAGAGTAATTGCATATACTTTCAAATTTCTTATTTTGCAATGAAGATCTGTCTTGGTAATACAGACGAGTTGTGATAGGCCTAACATTTATGGATTATAATGGTATGAGAGTGGTTGAATCAATGACATTGAATAAGTTCCCAACGCTTTGAGGAGAAGGTAGACCCAACATGGGTAAGGCATTGAAAAGAGAAAGGTTGGAAGACATAAGGGCCATTAATGTGTAGATCTAAGCAGAGAATTGACACTTGAAGGAGAAATTATAGAGGTTTGACAAGGGGATAGCATACCCAGAAGAGGTCCTTGAGGCTATACTTGGGAATTGTTTCCTTTGTTAAAGGAATCACTAGTCAGACACCAAGAATCTCTCACATGTGATTTCCCAATGTGGTATTAGAGTGCTTGTGTGGCTAAGTCTATTTTTTTCAAAGAGAAATATAGTTGTGTTGAGTATTTGAAGAGCTTCACAATACTTCATCTAAATCTAAAGCCAAACTTGTGGAGCTCTCATTTTTAGCTTCTGAAGATTTGGGGTTGTGATTCTATTTCAACAAAATCCGTACACTTTGGAGGAAATCTAACCATTCCATTACATCTGAATGTCCTTTTCAGTAGGTATACATTTCATTTCACTCACAAATTCCTTTGTATGCCCAAGATTTGAAGATGTTCATTCATCAATTAGTGGACATCCATTTTGAAATGTATAAGAACTTTGGTTTATGAATTTTTTTTATTTAATTCATTTTTGGCCAATTTTTTGGTTTTATAGAAAGGTTTTGGTGTTTCTCATGGTTTGAGCTATTTTAATTTTGTGGTTACAAAATTTATGAAGCTTTTCTTATTACAAGGTGTTTTTATTTTGAAGTCAAGTTCTTTCATATCTCATCTTATGAGCCTCCTACTCCTCCCTTGGCCTCTGTTAGCACCATAATTTTCATGGCTAAGGTTAGAGGTTTGTCAACAATTTTGCAAAGTCATGCATGTTAACACCCATATTGTTTTTATGACTCGCATCATCCAACATCTCCAAGGGTCAGTTTCAAAATGAAGCTTATCATTTATTTGTTCCATTTCCATTTGCAACTGCATGCTGCAAAATTTGTTACATGCTTCCCAGAGTGCTTCACCATGCAGTGGATTTTGTCGCGTAGTGGATTTTTGTCGTGCAGTGGATTTTTGTTGCGCAAAGGATTATGCCACACATAGGATGTTGTCGCGCAGTGTATTTCATCGCGCATAGGATGTTGTCGCGTAGTGGATTTCGTCACGCATAAAATGTTGTCGCGCAGTGGATCTTGTCACGCATAGAATGTTGTCGAGCAATGGATTTTGTCGCACATAGGATGTTGTAACGCAGTGGATTTCGTCGCGCATAGGATGTTGTCGCACAGTGGATCCTATCACGCATAGGATGTTGTCACACAGTGGATTCTGTCGTGTAGTGGATTTTTCCAGAACACAGGCTACAGGTCGCACTGCACAAATTACTGGTTTAGTGGTCAACTTCAAGATCAATTTCTTACCAACTGGAGAATAATTTTGAAAATCCCCAAGAGGTTTTTGTCGAGGAAAAAAAAAATAATAAAAATGTCTCTCATATTTGAAAAATGTGTCACGGATTGGGAGATTTGAAGGAATCTTTGAACCCTATTTTTCAGTTTTCATGATTTCCTGTCTGAGACATGTTTTTGCGACACGTATTCCGACTAGCTTGAGATGAATTTCAAGAAACTGAGAGAGATTTTTCTTTAAAATGAGCTTAAATACAAAAAACTCTCTCAGTTTCGGAAAATACGTTTTTATTAGTGAGATATGATGACATATTTAAAGCTTATTTCCTAGTTTGTTGTGCAATTTGTTGCGTTTTTTGCTGAAGGTTACTGTTGTGTAGCAGACTTGTTGTGCAGAGGTGACAGAGTGTCCAATAGTGAAAATGAAAAATTATAACAACCATAAGGTCTAATTTTTATCATGATCAATTATTGTAAAGAATATCTCAGTTACAATTATGATTTGGAAAAGTCAGATTTCCTATTTTTAGTAAATCCGTTGTAGTTATTGTTCTCTTTCAAAGAAAATAGATCCATGATTCTAGGAGAGAGTAGCTTGACCCTAATAGCCAAGGGAGACATTATTTTTCTATATATGGGTATCATTTTTATGTAAATAGGGTTGATTGGCAAATTGGGTAGACAACTGTTATTGTATGAAATTTGAGTTTTGATCGAAATTTAATGCAAAGGCCCTCTGATTTGATGAAAGGATTCTAGTTGTGATAGTTGGATGTATTGTGTTTCTCTCTTTACGTATGTGTTTACTATTGTCTTAGTTCATATATTTTATTGTCTATTTTAGAAATGATTTATAAACCTACATATTTTCTATACAACACCCTTTGTTCACGCCACTTAGACAAAAATGGTTTCTTCTAAAGCTGACTCTGAATTCGCCCACGACGGTGCTCTTGATCCACTTCATATTTTTTCTCTCACCACATTACGGTTTTACACTGAATACTGTCACTCTCCTATCCATTTCCTCTCAAATCCGGTCACTGAGTCATTTATCTTTGTCATTCCATCAAATTGACTCCATAGCCCAAGTTTTACTTTCTTGCGCCAATATAACCAGAACCCATTTTGATAAATGTGTTTAAATCTAGCCATTGCTTCTAAAGTCACATCCTGCATGGATATCGCGCTATTTCCAAGAGATCCCTCTCCAGATCCGAAAGGCTAGTTCTCAGGTATCAAAGTTGGTTCAAAGAGTTACCTTCATCATCTGTTTCTCAGTCGAACAGATTTACGAAGTGCTAACATTCTGGCACCATTGTCGGGGACGAAATTGAATGAAATTTTGCCTAGGAAGAATGTCATTGTTTTAGTTCTAAGGTCTGAGAGTAGCAGACACTTAGGCACATATTGGCTATATTTATTCTCTGGTGACTCCACACATCAGAAAATTAGTTTGAAGGTGAGTTCACTGACAGAAGAATCTAGACCTAAATTTTTCATGATAACTCTAATCAACCTTCAAATGTGTTTCAAGGACTCCAATGGAGAATGAGACCTGTTGACAGAGATATGGAAGAGCAGTATGGAAAAATAAGGTAATCGAGCTTAAGTTTAGTTCAAGAAGTACTTTTTTGTTTTATCAATATCTTCTTGTCCTTTCCTAAGTTTTTCAAAAGAATATTTCTTCACTTACTGTGTTCAAATGAATCCCAGAGATCTACCCTTGTATATCCTTCATTGCAAACTATAGGTATACCGCCTTCTTGTATAGCTGATATTCACCAAGCTCCTTCCTCTGAACCATATGATGTGCATGATCATTCTTGTGAGATTAATGAAACCAAAGCTAATCTTGTACCTTCTGTTATTAATCTTGTACCCTCCAAGATTCAAGAAAGATACAATCATCTTAAATTTCCTTCCATCCTTCATGACTTTCCTCTGAAACATTACAAGTACCTTCCTAGGTTTGATGGAGAGCTCGATGGACATTCATCTGAAAAACATATTCAAATCTTTGAGCATTTTATAGATATTTTTGAGATTGAACATGATGATGTGTCTATGAGGTCCTTTTCTGAGTCCTTACAAGGAGATGCCAAAGCATGGTTCAAAAATTTGCAGCCTCAGTCGATTAGCTCATGGGATGAATTGAGGGAAGATTTTCGTAGATTTTGGGGTGAGAGAAAGTCATGGAATCTAATCCTTTCAGAGTTTTATGGAATGAGAAGAATGAAAGATGAAACCATCTCAAATTTTAGTAGGAGGTTTGCTATTCTTTATTATAAACTTCCTAAAGAAGTCCAACCTCCTGAAGATGTTGCCATGCTCCATTATGTAACAAACTTTCAATCAGACTTATCTTTCTTCTGTTGGAGAGGAAGTCTATGTCTTTGCAACAGATGTTCCATACTGCTCAGGAAGTGGAAGACAATCTTCAAGCATGTCAAAGGCTGCAAAATCAAAATTTAAAGAGTGTTGCAAATACAGATAATGATGGTGTGGCACGAGAACATGAGATTGTGCATAAACAAGAAGTTGATTTACACCCCAATCTTTTTCAACATGATCAGAAAATTGATTGTTTCATGCCTTTTTTTGAAGTTTTCAATAATGACATGGTTGCAAAAGATAAGGATCAGCCTACTGAAGAGCAAGTTGATGTACCAAGTTTTTTCCTTGTGGATGACATTGCAGATGTAGTTGACTGGCCCAAATATGATGAATATAATGATAATTATGAGAGTGATTTTTCAGAGAAGCCAACTACATGTTCTCCATCATGAAGTTTTCAGTTTCAGAAGTTTAAGGAAAGAAGTCAGCCTACATGTTTCAGTTGTGACAACAATGAAGAAAATGAAGAACTTTTTGAATTAGATGAAAGAACTTTGTCATTGTATTTTGCTTCTTTCAAATTGCTGAAGAAAAATGTTTATAATGTTTCAAATCAGAAATCCTATAGGTATGATGTTGAATATGAAGAAATCAGTGGACTTGCAAATGAAAACTCTCTTCCATTATGTTTTTCTTCCTTTGAATTGTTGAAAGTGAATCATGAGATAACAGAGGAAGAAGGGAAGTATGTCTGTGTTCATAGTGACACTGTTTTACATGAGCAAATTGTTATCGATGAGGAGGACCAACAACCTTCTCATACATTTAATGACCCTGTTGCTGATTACATGGAAGGTTACTTTTGTTCAGATTTGCAGCCTGTGATCAATTACCATATTGGAAATAAATATGATGGTCAATCAACATCAATGTTAGATATGGATTGCTTGCCACTAGGGGTTTCATTTCAGCCATCACTTTCTTATTCAAAAAATTGTTATTTCCAACAGTCTCAACATATTTTTCATCCTTTTTGTGGTGATCAACAGGTTGAATTATGTGAAAACAAGGATGAAGTGGAAGGGGTGAAAAATGATTGTTGTTTTATGCATGTTTTGGAGGATCCATTTGCAGTTTTGTTGAAGGCAACAAATAGTTCCAATGTTTTTAATTTTTTGAGATTTGAATTTATAGATGAATTTTTGAATGACTCATCAGTAAACATGCTTTGGAGCAAGCATGTGCAAAGAAAACAAAGAGTGGATAAAGTGCTTGCATGGTTGCATTGGAATTTTTATTTCACTTGATTGACATCTTTTTCAGTAGTTAGGGTAGGTAGGAGTGTGAATAAGCTCGGTACTACGAGCATTTCTTTTAGCAATCTGCATTTTTCATTTTCGGCTTAGTTTCAGATTTCAGTTTCAAGCGTATACAGTTTTGGGTTTTCAGCGGATGCAGGTTACAAGTTACAGTGTCAAATTTGAGTTTGGGAGAAACCCAATGGATTGGCACATGGTCTACTGTTCTTTGCTACCTCACAGGGAGGATAACATCCACATTGGAGCCAGTTGTTAGCACCATGATTTTCATGGATAAGGTTAGAGGTTTGTCAACAATTTTGCAAAGTCATGCATGTTAGCACCCATATTGTTTATATGACTGGCATCATCCAACATCTCCAAGGGTCAGTTTCAAAAGGAAGATTATCATTTATTTGTTCCATTTCCATTTGTAGCTGCGTGCTGCAAAATTTGTTACGCGTTGCGCAGAGTGCTTCACCGTGCAGTGGATTTCGTCGCGCAGTGGATTTCTGTCGCGCAGTGGATTTATGTGGCACAAAGGATTATGTCACGCATATGATGTTGTCATGTAGTGTATTTTGTCATGCATAGGATGTTGTCATGTAGTTTATTTCATCGCGCATTGGATGTTGTCGCGGAGTGGATCCTATCGCGCATAAGATGTTTTCGCGCAGTGGATTTCATTGCGCATAGGATGTTGTCGCACAATGGATTTCGTCGCGCATAGGATGTTGTCATGTAGTGGATCCTATTGTGCATAGGATGTTGTTGCGTAGTGGATTCTGTCATGCAGTGTATTTTTCCAACACATAGGCTACAGGTCGCATTGCACAAATTACTAGTTTAGTGGTCAACTTCAAGATTAGTTTCTTACCAACTAGAGAAGAATTTGGAAACTCCCCAAGAGGTTTTAGTTGAGGAAAAAACAAATAATAAAAACCTCTCTCATATTTGAAAAATGTGTCACGTATTGGGATATTCGAAGGAATATTTGAACCCTATTTTTCAGTTTTCATGATTTCCTGTCCGAGACATGTTTTTGCGACACGTATTCCGGCCAGCTGGAGATGAATTTCAAGAAACTAAGAGAGGTTTTTCTTTATAACGAGCTTAGATACAAAAAAATCTCTCCATTTTGGAAAATAAATTTTTATCAGTGAGACATGATGACATATTTAAATCTTATTTTCCCAGTTTGTTGTGCAATCCACTGCGTTTTTTGCTGAAGGTTACTATTGCATAGCAGACTTGTTGTGCAGAGGTGACAGAGTGTCCAATAGTGAAAATGATGACTTATAACAACCATAGGGTCGAATTTTGATCATGATCAATTATTGTAAAGAATATCTCAGTTACGATTATGATTTGGAAAAGTCCGATTTCCTATTTTTAGTAAATCCATTATAGTTATTGTTCCTTTTCAAAGAAAACGGATCCATGATTCTAGGAGAGAGTCGCTTGACCCTAACATCCAAGGGTGAAATTAGTTTTCTATATATGGGTATCAGTTTTATGTAAACGAGGTTGATTAGCAAATTGGGTAGACGACTGTTATTGTATGAAATTTGAGTTTTGACTGAAATTTAATGCAAAGGTCCTGTGATTTGATGAAAGGATTCTAGTTGTGATAGTTGGATGTATTGTGTTTCTCTCTTTAAGTATGTGTTTCCTATTGTCTTCTTTCATATATTTTATTGTCTATTTCAGAAATGATTTCTGAAACTACAGATTCGCTATACAACACCCTTTGTTCATGCCACTTAGACAAAAATGTTTTCTTCTAAAGTTGACTTTGAATTCGCCCGCTGCAGTGCTCTTGAGCCACTTCCTGTTTTTTCTCTTACCACATTACATTTTTACACTGAATACTATCACTCGCCTAGCCCTTTCCTCTCAAATCCGGTCACCGAGTCATTTATCTATGTCATTCCATCAAATTGACTCCATAGCCCAAGTTTTACTTTCTTGCACCAATATAACTAGAACCCATTTTGATAAAGGTGTTTAAATCTAGCCATTGCTTCTAAAGTCACATCCTACGCAGATATCGCGCTATTTCCGAAAGAGCCCTCTCCAAATCCGAAAGGCTATTTCTCGGATCTCAAAGTTGGTTGAAAAAGTTACCTTCGTCATTTGTTTCTCAGCCGAACATATTTACGGAGTGCTAACAGCCTCGACACTCTTTAATTATTTTTTGGCTCAAACCATGGTTTACAACCTTTGGTGGCTTCTTCATTCTCTAAATGAGCATATTCTATAGTGGCTCTTTTCTCCCTTGTATGTGATCAATTGTCGCCTCGTTGGCATCATCCAATCCATGACCCCTCACTATTTTTGGGGACCATTAAGTTGGGGACTCACCCCTTTCGGTCAGATCCTTCCATTTGGGTTGACCATCTTCTTTAGAGTTTCCAACCCCACGGAATGAGTTTCACACTATCACACTACCATGTCATCAACCTACCACATCACTAGAGACTGCCACACCATATTTTGACCACATTAGATAACATGTCAACATTCCCAACCAATAATTCCATGTCGACCTTTAGCATACCCATATCTCTCTTTTGTGATTTCATTTTTTTAAGGTGATTTTCAAATGAACACAACTTTCTCTTTCCGAGTTTGTTTTTAGTGCAATTGTTTTGTAAAGACTGTTTTTTTTCATGCTTTATGCACTAGTGCTATTGGTTTGTATACATTTCAATAGGAAATTATCATTGTTATTAGTTTTCTCATAAGATCCTCTCTAGTATTTATTTTTAGTATTACTAAAGAATGTGTCTTGGTCATTTGGGCACCTTTCTAAGTGAAATTATATCTGAATGTGTGTTAATTTTCATAAACTTTGTAGTGATGTAGATAGTTTTATGTTTATATTAATTTGATTATGTTCTTCAATATGGATAATTCTAATGAAATATGCTTAAATAGGACTACTTATTTATCATGAAAGTCCCACATGGAAGATTTGTTGAGAAGTAGGGTATTGTGCAGGATTACTTTAGAAACACAAGTAGCACCTTTGGATCCCTTAAAGGAAGACAATTAGGAAAACAAAAATTATGAATCCCTTGGACTCTTTAGCATGTCCATTTATAGAGATATGTAATTTCACCTACAAGATATTAACAAACCAAAAGAATCTTGGACCAAACCTGTGTAGTTTTTTGGTGAATAAAATAAAATTCAAACTTGTTAGCTTGAGAATGAGCCAATTACTTTGGATCCTGCCATCTTTGATCAAATCTAAGATTATATATCAAGGTTTAAGACTCGAGACATTTTCTTGCATATTTTGGTTTGGACAAGTTTGATGATCAATTTATAATTTCCATCCTTTCTAAAAATGGTGAATGTTATTCAATTTTGTTTTTGCATTTTATTCCATAAAGGAATCTTTTTGAGTCACTTATTAAATGCCTATTTTTTATAATTTTGTGATCAAATAATGCTAGAGTAGGATAATATCTTTCACATTGATTTCATTTATATGGATACCAATAATAAGGCCTCAATGGTGCAATAGAATCAAGGTTCCAAGAAGAAGCAGTCCGAGAAAAGTATAAGGAATAAGGGTCCCAAGCCCAATCAGTATCCCATTCCTCCAAATCTAGGTCAAGGAGCAAAGCTCGAGGGAGAGAAGATTGGAAAGAATTATAACTTGTATGGATGATGTGATGCAAATATTGATGGAATAATATGGAAGAGTTGGAGGAACCCATGAAGCACCACATCATCCAACTTGAACCTCCTCCTCCTCCTCATTCTTTTTCTAAATATCAGGCCATTTTTTTTCTTCCTATAGCTTCAATGTAGAAGCTTCTTTTGTAGATGATTGAATTTTAGATTTCAGAGACTCATGTCATATGGATAATGAAAAGGCCATATTTGCTACAATTTGATTGTAATACCAAGTATATTTTCATTGTCGTTAATAGGTCCTTTAGATTCTTAGGATCAAGGTTTTGTTTAGATAAATATTGGTGGTTTTAACAATGTACTTTGTGTTGTTGATCTCTCATGCAATCTTCTATCCATTTGTCAGATAACAAATTTTGATGTTGGAAAAACTAATGATTTTTCACCACATAGTATTATAATCAAATATTTGCATGATCCTTAAGATGTAATAGCTTTAAGAAGAGTCGAATTTTTTTATAGACTATATAAGCTTGACATATTTGGGTCATAATCACTTTGTTATGTTTTTGTCACTCAACTTTGGCATAAGTGGTTTGGACGCTTAATTACCACTCACTACAAAAGTTATGCAAGTAAGAAATGGTGTGTGGTCTTCCTCTAGTTTACTACAAGGATGATGTTTGTTCTGTTGTGTTCTCAAAAAGAATCATTGGGATACTTTTGACAAAGGTTCCTCTTGGCATGCAACAACACTTTTGGAGTTGGTTTAGAGTGACTTTTGTAGACCTTTTACTTTTTTGGTCATTGATACATTGACGGTTTTTCTAGGAACACTTAGGTTATTTTCTTACTTGTAAAACTAAAGTTTTTACTAAGTTCTTAGCCTTATAGGCCCTACTTTAAAAACAATATTGTCATCACATGCAGAGAATAAGATAAAAAAATATGGAGGCTAATATGTTAATAAGAAGTTCATTATATTTTGTATTTGAACAAATATTGTGCCTTGTACGTCGCACTAGAATGGTGTGGTCAAGAGAAATCATCCAACCTTAAAGGAAATGACTAGCTACATGATTCAATATAGTAATCTCCCCACTACATTTTGGGCCAAAGCCATTAATTATGCCAACTACATACTAAGCCACACTCCTACTAAGGTTGTGCATATTGTAATATTAGAAGAAGCATGGAGTAAAAACAAGCCATTTGTTAAAAAAATTCATCTGTTTGTCTATGATGCTTAGGCTCACATTCTCTTTGAGAAGAATAAATTTTTATAGCTCAAGAGTAAAAATGTATTATTGTTGATTATTTAGACGATGTAAAATGTAATCACATTTATGTACACCACACTACAAATATTATGCTCACTAGAGATGTTTAGTTTAATATCATTTTTTGACTTGTGAACCTAGTTTGATTTTTGTGCCATCTTTGCTAGTGGGAAAACCCCCCCTTTAACTACACCAGGGTTCAAGATGTAGATAGAGAGAAAAAATGTCTAAAAGATAATTAATTCTCAATACTACCCCAAACATACCAAAACTAATGTAAATAAAGAAAAGAGAGAAGATATCGGGTAACTATACCTCTAATCCCACGTCTTGTGATGATCTCCTCGTGCTTGGAAGTTCCACTGACTGCACGTCTCCTCCTAGGGATGACCTGCATCCAAAGATAGGAAAACAAAGAAATACAAGAATGCTATTACATACATAAGTTAGGGTTAGATGTTATAATTCTAAGTATAAATCAATAAAAATACTCAAGACACCATCATTTGGGACAGGAAAATGTAATTCTTTTATTCATAATACAAAGATTATACCTTACAATCTGAGTCGGCCACCGTTTCGTGAACCTGGTCCAGGATCCTCTTTACCATGCTCCAAGTAAATCTTGTATGAAATTATTCTCTCAACCTTCTAATCACTTCTATGGAAGGGAATGGGTTAAATGGAGGAAGAAGGGGCTGATGAGGGAATGCTAAAGCAATTTCTCACAAAAGGAAGCAATATCTTGGGCAAGGAGGGGAAGTGAAATCGGGCGGAGTTTCACTATTCTTATGATTAGATTTGAAATGAGACCCCAAAACCTCCTTTTATATGACAAAAGGATGGCTATTTGGTTGGGTTATGGGATATAGCAAGTGGATTAGTTGGGAAACTTTCAATACCCCGTAAATTTCAACAAATTCCTTGCAACTTTTTATTTTTTGCAACTTTTGCAAGTATACGCAGGATGTAATGGTGTAGCATGTGTATGTATGCAATTTGTAGTGGTGCAGCAAGCGTATGTACATGGGTAGTAATGGTGCAGGGCACATACATCTTCTAAAAAATGGTTTTTTAAGAAGAGCTTCTCAACAATGCTTGTTGGTTGTGGAGCCTGATTATCTTCCTGATTCAGAGGTCCCTGCTTTCAGTCATGTTTATACCCCATGAAGTATTTACACCCAGAAGTATGTACACTCTTCCACGCAGGGGAGTGCAGAGGGGGGGTACCCCCTCTGCGGGGTCTGGGGGCAAGCGGGCCCCCAGCAGGGGTTCGGGGGCGAAGCCCCGAAGCAAAAATTGCCTTGTAAAAGTATATTGTAATTTCATTGTAAATCTGGACTGTTCATTATAAGGTCGCAGATCTAACGGTAGAGATTATGTTAGGGTTTTTTTCCCTA
>JZKD02S1993205.1:1272882-1300231 GCA_000966675.3 Picea glauca | reverse complement strand
GGCTATGGATGATGGTGAATATTGTATTCTGAGAGAGGAGACTATGAGAGAAAGAAGAGGAAGTTACAGCGGGTTTTGCTGTAGGTTGTATCCCTTCATTTGCTGGATAATAATAGAGGAAGGACCTGGCAATTTCTCTGGTGGACATAGCCCACACTGGGTGAACCACGTAAATCTGTGTCTCTCTTGTATTGTATGTCTTCTGTGTTTTATTTCTGTATTTGTTTTATTTTATTGCTCCGCGGTCCTGTTCTTCTAACAATGCTTTGGAAAAATATTCAAGTAAGAGGGCCAAGGCCATGTATGCATGAGTAGGGAAATTTAGGGCTATAACAGATGCCCCCTAATGTGTGAGTTCATAAGAGAAAATGATGGCTGAAATACATTACAATATCTTCACCAATGTACGAAATTGAGTGAGCCTGGGACTAGAGTTCGGGAGGTGCCATCTGCAAAACAACAAAATGTCTCTCCGAGGCGGGAATACCCATGCTTAGGATGAACTAAATCATGGATGTCAATCAAATACACTGCATATCCATGTCATATAACTATATAAAGTGTATCCGTGAGAAATACACAATGGATCTACATATCAAAATCAGTCAAACATATACAAGTATAGTATCCATCTTCAAGAAGCTAATGATGCCCGAGGGCTAGAGATGAGGTCTTCATAGCTCAAGAAACAACTTCAAGATCTTCAAAACTCAGGTAGGATTATAATGGGAGTGTATAACTCACTAACCTGAGGTCTTCGATGAATCTTTGGTAAAATACATGAGGATCTCGATGATCAGGTAGAGAACTTCGTTGACTTTGAATCAGGACTTGACTGAACTCTCAGGATGGCTGACTCATGAGGTCAAGAGACAAACTGCAGAAATTCCAACTCAGGTTGGATGAAAATTTCCTTGGACAAAAGAGCGAAAGATGATCAGACTCAGGAAGCATGACATTGACATAATTTCACGATGCAGGAGGCAACGCATACTCTCCATGTGTTTGGAAGAGTAACCAAACGGAGGAGGAAACAACTCTATGTAGCGAGAAAAACTTACTAAGTTCATACTATATCCCAATGCTTGTCAAAAAAATAGAAGGATGTGCTTTGTCCAAGGGCGACTCTTTGTGTTGATGAAAAAAAAAAGGAATACATATTTCTCGTCCCCTCTTTTCAGAATATTTGTTTTTTTTTTCTTTTTCAATTTTTTAAAGAGCTTGAAAAATAATAAAAGAATGCTACGTTGCAAAGGAGGAATGAGTGTCGCAAGAAAGCATACTAGTTCCAAGCACAAGGAACATACTAATGCTTAAAGAAAGGAGACATGTGCAGGAAAAGGACACTCGGGGAAAATTCCTCTATGGGTCAAGGTGTTAGGTCGCAGAGGCAAGAAGTGTTACAAGGCTTGTGTATAAGGCATGCTTCAAAGGTTTAGTTGAGAGAAAAATGGAGCCGACATTAGGCCAAAGATGCAGAGATGCAAATGCGATTAAGCAAGACACAATGAGACACCTTCCATGAAATTTTTACGAGCCAAGAGAAGGTAAGCTCAGTAGTTTTTTTACGTTTAGAGAGTTTGAAAAAAATTAAAAGAAGACTCTAGGGAGTACCTTTTTCAGAGATAGTCTATTCGGTTAGAAAAAGGGTTAAACTGGCCCCAAAAAGATGTCTATTCAAAACCATTTTAATGAGTGTGACAAAGACAAGATCACTCAGAAATATTTTCAATTTTAAGGAGTCTGAAAAGAGCTTAACTATGGACTCACAGCCTTTTTCTGAGTTTAGTCTCCTTAGACCGAAAAAGTATAAAAGTTACTGAGGAGAAATCTCCCGACGAGATGAATCTCTCGAGGCGTACGTTTTTCCGCTATAATATACAGGAGAGAAAAAGGGTTAAACTCATGCCAATAGATGTTCTTCTAGATCAATTTAACGAGTGTGAAGGAAAAAGGTCACTCGACGATCTTTTCAATTTTAGGGAGTCTTAAAAGAGCTTACATATGGACTCCGTGGGGGTTCCTTTTTTGTTAGTAATCTCCAAGGCCCGGAAAAGGTGATAAACCAAAACCAAGGAGAATGTTCCTTTTTCAAAGATTTAGTCCCTCATGCCTGAAAAAGGGTTAAAATTACGCCTGCGAATACTCTTATAGCGAACCGAAGTTCGTAGAGCATACCTTTATTTATAAAATTAGTCATCCAGACCAAAAAAGGGGTAAACTACCACCAGACAGATGTTCCTTCAAATTTGATTTTGATGAGCGTGAAGGGAAACAAGATCGCTTGACAATATTTTCATGTTTAGAGAGTCTTAAAAGGGATTAAAGAAGACTCTAGGGGGCTACTTTTCTCAGTTAATCCAGAGAATATCGAAAATAATAAATATAGTCTCGTCAGATGTTTCTTTCTATTTTTAAAGTGAGCTTGAAAGACAAAAAAGGATGCTCATTTGGGAGTCTCGTGAGGTAGAGTCTACACAAACACTAGGAAAATATAAAGGGGTATCCTGAAATAACGCCAAATTAGGATGGTGATTATCAGATGCGAGCTGGTCGATAGTGACAATGCTTCCATTGTGAGGTAAATGTATCACTCAGAAGAGACTATACACCACAACATTGATAGCATATACATAATCATGCCCGAGAATCATATTGAAATCTAATGGGCCTTGCACCACTATAACATCGATAAGGACAATGTTCCCACCTAACGAGATAGTCAACTGAGGAATAATCCCCAAATATTCACTAGGACATCTATCAAAAGCCAACAACTCATGTGATGCAGACACAAGCTTGAGAGAACCAACTTGCTAAGCCGAGGAGGATAAAATACTTGTGGAGGCTCCTTCATCAACAATACATCGATAAATGTTTTTTGAATTAACTTCAACCCTTATTTGAAAGGGTGCAGAAGAAGGAAGAAGAGGCTCAACAAGGTCATTCCAATCAAAGGAAACCATCCTATGACTTGGAGGGGGTGAGCTCTAAGTGAGTGGAATTCCCCCTTGTTCTAAAAGTACTGAACTGGAAATGCTAAAAACATAGTTTGTAGACACATCAATTCTCAAGAGAAGAGTGGGATCAATCGATGATTTCATCATCGTGAACACTTTGGTAGAATCGAAACTCTCCAAGAGAAGAGTGGGATCAGTCGAAGATTGCATCGGCGTGACCACTTTGGTAGACTCAACACTCTCCAAGAGAAGAGTGGGATCAACCAAAGATTGCATCAGCGTGACCACTTTCTCAACCACATGTTGAATAGGCTGCGAGACAACATGGTCTATAGGCACATCACCCCCCAAAAAAGGAGTGGGATCAACCAAAGATTGCATCGGCACGACCACTACATCAACCAAAGGCTGAATATACTGTGAGGAAACCTTAGAAGACACAGAATCAGAAGAGCTTGCAGACAGGGAACACAATATTTGTACCTTTAGAATGCCAGGGCACATATGAGTAAGGTCATATCCCTTGTAAAGATTACAAGGGAACTTAGGATTGTGTCCTATCGTTCTAGGTTTCTCAACAGAATCAATGCCCCCAACATGACTAGCAGT
Organism: Picea glauca; assembly: GCA_000966675.3. Classification (NCBI taxonomy): domain Eukaryota; kingdom Viridiplantae; phylum Streptophyta; class Pinopsida; order Pinales; family Pinaceae; genus Picea; species Picea glauca. Next base: position 1,296,662 of record JZKD02S1993205.1, on the reverse strand, counting down.
AGTTGGTTGCACATCTCCAACATGACTTGCAGAGGTTGGTGATGTGTCAATAACCTGACTCGCAAAGGCTATAGACCTATTGCCAATATGACTAGTAGTGACTGGAATTTTTCCCCCAACATGACTTGCATAGGTTGCGTTCTTGCCCCCAACATGAATTATAGAGGCTAGGTGTTGGTCTTCAACATGACTTGCATAGGTTGAGGAACCATCTCCAACATGACTTGTAGAGGTTGGTGATTGAACTCAAGTATGACTTATAGGAACTAGGTTCATGCCCCCAACATGACTTGCAGAGGCTGGGTGTTGGTCTTCAACATGACTTGGATAGGTTGAGGACCTATCTCCAACATGACCCACAAAGGTTGGTGATTTCTTCTTCCTATTCTTCCTCTTTCAATTTCATTTAGACTTCTGGTTACTAGTAACTGTACTTTCACCAGAGATGGGAGAAGGAGGAGGAGAATACTTTGTTGATGAAGGAACATCAACATGATGCCCATGACATAAAGTGCTTAACTAAGAAGTGTCAAGATAATTCGAGACATTTGGAATGGTACCCAACCAAACCAGTAGTCCCGCATTCAACTCAGGAATGTACAAAGTGGCCATCAAAGGGACACCAACATTTCTGAAGAAAGGAAAAGCACAAGAATCCCCTTGTGAAGGGGTTCCTTGGTTGGTATCATCGGGAAATTTATCCATGAAAATATTATGCACAGGTTCTCCCCTTGCAGGATCATTCAAGTCCGTAAAAGTCTCACACACTGACTCCGATGAACCAGTGTTATAAAAAACAACGCCTATTAAGAGGAAGCTCCATGTTTCTAAGCGAAAGACTGAAAATTCCTCATGACCGACAAAGTGGGTAGTCTACCACACTAGGTCAAAAACCCAAAGAAATGTCTGACTAAATCACTATGGAAAACTAGGGAGCATAGAGCACACACTAAAATTTCCTAAAGGCAAAACAAGCAGACGACTAACTAATGGGAAGGACAATTATGTCAATCGACACTAGAGCAACTAACCGGTGTAAGTGAAACTTGAACATGGAAGAACCCTCTGGGTATACTCTACAAAGTGTGATCCGATGTCTTCCCCAGGTACTATGGTATACCCCCGCAGTCACCTGTGTAAGTCCCTAAAATATGGGAAACTAGGTTGCCTGCTCGCAGTCAGTCACCAGGTAGTTACAATCGACAATCGGGTAGATTGTAATGAGCAGGATAACAAGTCTGAAGCCTATCAAGGGTATCGAAAGAAAATGGTCTGGAAGACAACAGAGGATCTCGAACAGATTCGAGGTCCACGAAGCTCCATAGGCAAATGCAGTAGGTGTTATTCCTGAGACACACTCTTAATATATGTTCCCCACTACGTTCAATCTAACTTTGGAGGGGTTATCTCCGCTACCTTTCCTCATGCAACCTCGTGTTTATCCCCTGTGTTAGAGGGGGGTCTCGGATAAATTTTATGACTTTGGACTTAAGCACTCCCTAACTCAAACTCTAATGTTTGATTTAACAACCTTGAAGAGTTTCCTCTCCAAACCTAATTCAAGGCCCTAAAACCCTAAACTAGTTTGTGAACCCTACAAATAGAAAAGTCTAGTGTATTTTAGATTAGGCGTTATTTTTTAGGCTTGATTTACTTAAAAGGTACGGTAGTGAAACTAATGTTGTTAAGACTCTTGCAAAAAATGAAACTTATAATAACACTGGAAAACAAGGATTATCTTTCTTATTTTTCTTTTGAAATGATTTCAAGATGAGAAGAAAATACAACATTATGTTAATTCTTTTTCTTTTTCAAATAACAATGCAAAGAAAATGCGAAGAAAGAAAGAGACCTAAACAACTAGGTTTTTTTATTTTCTTCCAATCAAAGAAGAACTAACAAAAGATGCTAAATAGATTGATGAATACATGATTCATGGCCCCCAAATAAGCTAAAAATAATACTAAAACCTTGAACAAAATGTTAATACACAATGAATACACGATTCTTAACATTCAAGCTAAAAATAATCTAAAGATGCTAAGAAACACAAGAAGATTAAGAAACAAGTAAACTAGAACCTATACCCAAGCTATGGCCATATATAGAGACTCTGGCTGATCTAAGAAATCCCCGAGAAGTGAGAACTTCAATCAGGAAAGAGGAAAACTCCCTCTTTTTCAAAAATCTTTCATGAAATGGAGATGCAGGATGTTGCATCAACAACCTACGTATGTACGTGGGTTGTTTACTGTACAGAGAGCATATGTACATGGGATGACCCAATACAGGGCACATACACCTCTGTATCTTTTCAAAAAATGAAAAGACCAAGCATTCTTACAGGGAAGAGACAACTGGTATGCACCCTAAAGGTGACTAGAATCCCTTGACAGACTCAGAAAACTTGAAAGAAACCAGAAAGGCAAACAAACCAATCAAACAACCCAAAATCCCCTAAAAAACCCTAGAGGTTTCCTCAGTATGGTCGCCAGTTTTGCTAGCGGGAAAAACTCCCCTTTAACTACATCAGGGTTCAATATGTAGATAGAACGAAAAATCATCTAAAAGATAATTAATTCTCAACACTACCCCAAACATAACAAAACTAATGTAAAGAAAGCAAAGAGAGAAGAGTTCAGGTAACTATACCTCTAATCCCATGTCTGGTGATGATCTCCTCGCACTTGGAAGTTCCACTGACTGCATGTCTCCTCTCAGGGCTGACCTGCATCCAAAGATAGGCAAACAAAGAACTACAAGCATGCTATTCCATACATAATTTAGGGTTATATGTTATAATGCTAAGTATAAATCAATAAAAATACTCAAGACACCATCATTAGGGACAGGAAAATGTAATTCTTTTATTCATAATACAAAGATTATACCTTACAATTTGAGTCAGCAATCGTTTCACAAACTTGGTCCAGGCTCCTCTTTTCCATGCTCCAAGTGCACCTTGTATGAACTTATTCTCTCAAACTTCTGATCACTTCTATGGAAGGGAATGGGTTAAATGGAGGAAGAAGGGGTTGATGAGGGAATGCTGAAGCAATTTCTCACAAAAGGCAACAATATCTTGGGCAAGGAAGGGATGTGAAATCGGACAGAGTTTCACTTTTCTTATGCTTAGATTTGAAATGAGACCCAAACACCTCCTTTTATATGACAAAAGGATGGTTATTCAGTTGGGTGACGAGCTATAGGAGGTGGATTAGTTGGGAAACTTCCAATAGCCCGTAAATTTCAATGAATTCCTTGCAACGTTTTATTTTTTGCAACTTTTGCAAGTATATACGGGCTGCAATGGTGCAACATGCATATGTACGCAAGTTGTAGTGGTGAAACAAGCATATGTACACAGGTAGTAATGGTGCAGGGTGCGTAGATCTTCTAAAAAGTGGTTTTTTAAGAAGAGCTTCTCAGCAGTGCTTTGGCAAAATATGCAAGTAAGAGGGCCAAGGCCATGTATGCATGAGTAGGGAAATTTAGGGCTATAACATTCTTTGGCCCAAAAACCAATTTTTCCATTTACTCCTCTGACAACTTCTTATTATTATTATTCCAATATTATTTCATTTGTATGGATAATAATTCTTGTTATAGCACAAATTGCCACCTCTATGCATTTGTGACATGGCCCAACCCTTTTCCCTAGCTTGCTAATCAAAATCCCAACTTCCCTCACCTAAGTCACTAAAAAACATAACTTTTTCTTATATCCATGGGTTTTTCTTTTTGCAACACACATACATCCACTCCTTGCTAGTTTTCAACTCGTGGATGCCCTCAAAAAATGTGAAAAATAAAATAATTCCACATTTTCGGGTGGGGATTTCGGTTGGGCTCATTTCCCAACTTCCCAGAGCTTGTACCCAATGGAATTCAACCTCCTTAACCTCTCAAGGATGGTATAAATGCATCATTATGGGCATGGATGAGAAGGAAAAACTGAGGTGCAAGATCATGTTGGAAAATTTTAGCAAGCTTCCCTAAATCCCTTCATTCTTCGAGTAGCATCCCATACCTAGAAACTCCTTTTCCAGTGTTCCTTCCTTCTCCGTATAAATACAATATGTGTTCCTATCCCTATTGATTTATCCAATGAAGAGCCTCACCATTGAGTTGATGCTTGAAGGTCTTTAGGAGGAACCCATGGAATTTGGCTCCGAACCAGTACCAAAGGTTGAATCAAGTTGTAACCACCTTTCTCACATTGTTCCTAATAGAAGAGTTCTTTTTCCCTCATACTATGCATTTGTTGATTCATAATAATGTTATACACTAATGTATTTCATATATACTTTAATCTATGCACATGATATATGCTATTTGAATTGATAACTACCTTGTAGCATCCTATTCTTGGTTTCCTGTTATAGGCTACTTCCGACAGAGATCAGGAGTGCTTCAAAAAGTGAGAGAGGGGATCGACACCAAATGAAGGATTCAAGGTGTGAGGCCTCTCCTTATTTATTTCTCTCTCCCTCCTTATAAAAAGTATTTATTTCTTGTATGCATTGATATATATAGGGGTAGGTTCTATCTTCTGAATTCAGTCTTAATCTGTTGTGACTTGACCCAAGGTCATGAGGGAAATATCCCTTAAACACTTTTTCTTTTGAAAAAGACAATGATGAGGGACTTCCTACTTTAACTGCTCCTCTTGCTCCTAAATATTTACCATTTCCAAGATGGGTTCAATAAACTTGGGATTCTCTAGCCTTAGTGCACATTCCTTGGTAACTCTAATTGTTTTTAATAGCAATGTGCACTAGGGACCAGAAACATATGCATCCCCACAGGTAGTGAACAATTCATTTAACAAAAATTGACACCAGTTAAAACCTAATTCCTTGCACATAGAAATTATCTATGGAAAGAGTGTCCAAAGAACAGTTACCCTTGGGATATTTCCTCATCATTCTATAACTCATTAGTTGAGATGTGATTCAAAACAAAGTTATAGGGATTGGGAAAATTTGTAGTTTACTAATTTGTTGATGAAACAATTTCCATGGCATTGAATTCATTTTTCTGTGAAGCCCTAAAATATGTATCGCAGAGATGGGATGATTCACTTACCAATTTTTACGGCATATCTCCTTCATCGAGTCAGTGCGCTCTTCTGTCTCCTCTATCTCCTTTGTGGAGCCAGGATAACCGGGCTAGGGTGTTGAGATATCCAATCGAGAGTCTAACTTGTCGATACAGGAGCTAGGGATGTCTAGATATCCAATCAAGAGTGATCTCTATCGAGACGGGAGTTAGGGAAGTCTAGATACTCTTGATACGAGAGCTAGGGAATTCAGGAGACAGGAGATAGGGCAGTCAAGATATGGAGATAAGTTACAATAGTCGGGGGTAGTCGAGATATGGAGATCACTTACAATGGCCACAAATATAGTTTTTGGTTATATATTATATATAATCTATAAATTATAATTCTATATAATATATATTATATATTATATATTATGGAGAAGGAATTAATCTTTCAAAAATTGGCGTATGCCACTGTGAGTGGCCAACACACGGTATGACATTGATGATGACGATCATGAAAATATGACAATGAAAAGGATGACAAATGTGATGACAATGACAATGATGGGGATGACGATGACGATGACGATGACGATGAGGAGTAGGACACCGACATTGTTGATTAACAATGGTGACAATGACGATGAGGATGACGATGATGAAAATGAGCACGACGATGACTATGATGACGACGATGATGACGATGATGACAATGAGCACGACGATGACTATGATGAAGACGATGATGATGATGACGATGATGGAATTATTATTCCTATTCACAATGATGACAATGATGACAATCATAGTCATCACTTCCCATCATCATCTATGGTTTTTGTATTCCACCCCTCATGATTGCCAAGAACCATTTATTAACATTTTGTTCAAGGTCCATCTCATTTGGTGTTTAAAGACACAATAATGACTTCCTTGTAGCTTATACCCCTAATTGTAGCTTCTATGTTACTACAGACCAAAAGACAAAATAGTTTTTTCTCTCTTTGTGAGCCATGGATGAGTATTAAAAGGCCTAGATATTCTCATAAGACTTTAGAGGAGGAAATTACATAGTTGTTACCACAAAAGGGGAAACATTATCCAATTGTAAGAAATGGCATAGCATTGACCCATGCACGAAAGAGAGTGTGGTTAAATGGTGTCTTGTACACAAATTTTACTCTATGGTCGGTATCATTTCTCTATGAATTTAAGATGTATTATAAATTGATATAATAAGAGTAATAAAAACACAAAGAAATACAATATCCATTTTCACATTCAACCAATTAAGTAATAAAATCTTAAAAATTCAAATGAACCATAAACATCGCCTATGATTAAGCATGTTATATATAATGGTGTTATAAACATCAACTATGATACATCAATGATTCACATAATTAATGAACAAAAAATAACTCTGAAAACATAAATATACATTAATTAAAATAATAGGTAGTATTGTATATCATACTAACACATAACTACAATTCCTCTTTTATTTATCTCCATGGAGACATCGATAAGAAGACCATATACCTATCATCATAAGCAAGAAACATTTTTCCCTATAAAAATTTTAATTAATGAATAATTCATTATAGGATTCAAATTGTGTTTACCAATAGCAAAAATATAAGTTTTTGGAAAAGTTGTGGACATAAAATTCTCTTTGTAATTTTCACATGTCATAAATATGAAAATTTCCTAAAATCTACTTCACCTAAATCTATTAATAAATCCTACAATATTTTCATTTATATGTGGTTTTCTGATGCAAACCCCCTTCCCTCCAAAGGGATGCTCAACCTCCTGGTCTTGGATCGTTCAAAAATACTGAGTTAGAGTGACTCCTTGGGTCCCTGCGGTCACCCAAAATCATTATTCTTACATAGGTCCCTTATCCCTCCTAGTGACCACGACTATGGCCATGGGTCTATCTCTTCGTGGTTCAAACTTAGAGGATATCCTGAGCTCTACTTTCAGCCCTTCCCAAAGCACTCTTCTCTGAATCTTTGGACTTCCACCACACGTCTCCTCAAATTCGCCGGCTCCACTATGGTTCGAGTCTCACAACTTTGCGAGACTCTATATCTTCTAACCACAAACCTCCAGACTTTTGACTTCTGAATTCCTTGATCCATTGCCATGTGATATCCTCGCGATCAACGACTGAGGTTGAATCCCAACTTCGGACTTCACAATTCTGCTTTCGGCAAACCTTCAAACTTCCCAAACTCCAAAGTGCCAAAACACCTTATGGCTACCCTTCGCATAGTTCTCCTAGATCTGATGGTTTAGAATTGTTCGCCTCCCTCTAGAATGAATCTTGTCCACTAACTTTTATGGAAACTTTCGGGACTTCTCTCCTTGAAATTTTTCCGCCGCTCTCCCTCTTGAGCTTCACTTATTCGACTTTCTCTTGTTCCTCTGAACACTTCCTTTGACACTTAATCAAATATTCAACTTGTGCACACTTTGTAACGGGTTTTTTCCACACTCAACTCCCTGTGGATGATTTCACACTCCTTGCGACTTCTCTCCAACTACTTCTCTCTCCCGTGACTAAAATTTCACTACTACTCCTTGGATTTCGAGTTTGAAAACTTTGTCATGCACTCCTTGCAGACGTTTATGCACTCCTTGCACCTATAAGTTTCATGCTACCTCTTTTGAGCTTACAAGTCGAAATAGACTCGGTCACACACTCCTTGTGGACACTATGCACACCTTGCACTCGCTCAATGAAGAGAAATAATTGAAACTTATTCACCCTTCATAGTGAGTCATACATTCAATCCTACAAATGAATTCATGGATACAAGAATGAGAAATAACAAAGAATTGAAAGCAAATAAAGAGTCTACCATTCACTCATGCACATAGACACAGTAACAACACACATTTGGAACAATATTCCTCTGCTATATTCATTCAACGGATTTTTTCATACATTCATCTGCTACTTCTTTGTAGCTTCCAACTCTTGACTACAATGGCAATATATACCTTAGACTCAACATCCTTCCAAAAAAAACCTTATATTGGCAACAATACAAAGTTTAAAAACAAAGGGGTTATTTTCTAGCCTTTCCCTCCAACTACTCTACGCTATCCTATCGAAATTAAATGCTACCAACCACTTAACATTTATTACAATAAATATAGATTCAGACAGATAAGAGCGGATTCTCCAAATATTTGTTGCGATCCATCACATTAAAACAAAATACATCTCCCCATCGATATTACGCGATGTCTCAGCCTCCGATCATTAAATATGTTCATAAATCAAAAAGATTTGTCAGATATTACATTAATACACTATCTTCAAAATTTAAAATATTTCAAAATATGCACTAGTGTGCCCAACTATCTTTCACACACTCTTTGTTGGCGATGCTCCTGCATCATATTCCTCTGGATGAAAAATTCATGGACTCCTATCCATGAGATCCTGCACCGATTTTCCATCCTTTTGGATGTCTACTTCACCAACCCAACTGGCATATTCTATTGGTCGTCCTTTCCACTTTACCAAATACTCAAAATACATTCTCCTTCTGGTCTTCTTACCAATCCGTTGGTCTATGATCTACTCCATCTGTGGATTCTCTACTACAGGCATCTGTTTCTCCCATTGGATCTTCCCATGATCTTCTGATCCTTCAGCCCTATCTTCCCTGTAAGGATACAAGTCTGCAATATTGAATATGGGTGATATACCCACATCTTCCAGCAACTCTATTTCATAAGAATTCTTGTTGTTGGGAAAAAACACCCTACGGACTAGCAAATAGAGTTCAAACTTTGCATGCAGATATGACCGAATAGAAATTAATTTCTACCTTCATCCCTAGATTTAAATCCCCTTTTCTTAGTAAATGCATGGAAAGATCAACCTACCTCGTTCCTGGCATTTGATGTCGATCCTCCGTTGTGATTTCTTACTTGTTCACAATACTCCTTCCAAAGATGACCTGCATTCAAGACAAGCAACAACTATGCATGCATGCTACTTCTATACTAACAGGTTAGAAATCCAAACATAAACTAATCAAACCATAAAAAGTTCATGAATTGGGATGGGAAAATCACTTTCTTTATTACTTAGAATGAGTCAACTTACAAAAGCTGAGACCGGCACCACTCCTTGAACCTAATCTTGGGCTCCTCTTCTTTTGTCCTCCAATTGCTTTTCTTTGAATCTCCTTTGGCATAAGGAAAGGCTAAAAGGTTGGGACAATGGAATACATAAATGGGCAGATTTTCTTTGCTATCTTTTTCCTCCTCCAAATGGTACCCCTGCCCCTTCTTTTATAGGCTAGAAGGAGCTAGGTATTTGGACGAACCCTCGGCCATGCATGGCCGAGAGTTTCAGTTAACTCAACCATAGCTTTTTGTTCTGTTGGCAACTTTCCTTTTTTCATGCTTTTGTAGGTACACACGGGCTATTTTGAGTCAGCCAGCGTGTACACACATGCAGTAATGGGTTAGGGCACGTGGGACTTCATAAATGAGGATTTTCAGAGAGTTGTTCAACAACGTTTTTGGAAAAGAAAGGATATGAGTTGGCCTGATGCCAGGTAAGCATGTGTGGTGCAATTTATGGTTATAACATATGCCCCCTAATGTGTGAGGTTAGAAGATCATTTGATGGTTGAAATACATTACCAATCTTTATTGATGTGCCAAACGATTGAGCCCAAGGATCAGGAACCAGGAGGTGTCGTCTACAAAATAAAAAATGTCTCACCGAGGTGGGTATACCCATGCTCGGGATAAAATAGAACCATGGATACCAATCAAATACACTCTAGATCCATGTCAAATAAATATAAAGAGTAGCTGCGAACAATACACAACAGAGCTACATCTCGAAATCAGAAAGATATACATATAGAGTATCCATCTTCTAGAAGTTGATTTGGCCCGATGGCTAGAGATGAGATCTTCAAAGCTCGAGCAACAACTTCAAAATATTCAAAGCTCGGGTAGGAGTGTAATATGAGTGTACGACTGCACTACCCAGAGGTCTTCGATGGCTCGTTGGTCATTGACGTGATAATATTGATGATCAGACTGAAGGCTTCAATGATTTTAAACAAGGACTTGATTGGGTGTTCAGGATGGTCGAGCATGAGGACAAGAGACATATTGCAGAGGGTCCAACTCAGGCTTGGTGACAAACTTCCCTTGGATAGTAGCACGACAAATAATGAGACTCGGGAAGCATGCATGTTAATCATAATTCTACGAAGCAGGAGGCAACACAAACTCTCCATATGTTTGGAAGAATAACCAAATGGTGGAGGACACAACTCTATATAGAGATTAAATATTCCTAAGGTCATACTACATCCCATAGTCTGATGAACAAATGGACAGATGTGCTTTATCCAAGGGTGACTCATTATGCTGCCAATAAAGAAAATACTTTTCCTTCCTCTTTTTGGGGTATATTTGATTTTTTTGTTCTTTTCAATAAGTGTGGAAAAAAGAATAAAGGAATATTACATTACAATGGAGGAACGAGTATTGCCAACATACAAGTTCAAGGCACAAGGACAAGACTAATGTTCTAGTAAAATGATACTCGAGAAAAATCCTCCAGCGGCCAAAGGTGTTAAGACGCAGAAGAAAACTGTCACAAGGCTGGTGTATAAGGTATGCAAATGCGGTTAATAAAACACACAATGGTAATGTCCTTCGGTGTAAGTTTAGTGAGCCCATAGAAGGAAAGCTCGGTGGTTTTTCATATTTAGAGAGTCTGAAAAACATAAAATGAGACTCCATTGGGGTTCCTTTTTTGAATATAGTCTAGTCGGTTCGAAAAATGGGTAAACTAGCACCGATTAGACGTCGATTCAAAACCATTTTAATGAGTGTGACAAGGACAAGATCACTCAGCCATTTTTCCACTTTTAAGGAGTTTGAAAAAATCTTAACTATGGACTTCGTCAGGAATATTCTTCTGGACCAATTTAACGAGTGTGAAAAAATAAGGTCACTCGACGATCTTTTCAATTTTAGAGAGTCTGAAAAGAGCTTAACTATGGATTCCGTGGGGGTTTCTTTTTCGTAAGTTTAGTCCCTCAGGCCCGAAAAAGGGATAAAATTATACCTGAGAGTACTCTTCTAAATAACGGAAGTTCCATAGAGTATACCTTTGTTTGTACAGTTGACCGTCCAGACCGAAAAAGGGGTAAACTACTGTCGGACATACGTGACTTCAAATTTCAGTTTAACGAGCGTGAAAGGCCACAAGGTCGCTCAACAATATTTTCATGTTTAGAGGGTCTAAAAAGGGATTAAAGGGAGACCCGTTATTTTTTGGGAGTCCTGAGGGTGAGATAAAGAGTGAAGAAGAATTATGCAAATGAGGCTCAAACTCATATTTAGGAAATACTATAAGGACTCCCGAGCCTACAATGTTTTAGAGACAACATGGACACCATAATACAACCAGGACCTACCTAGGGCATCCATGTTCTGGTAAGCTCTACCGCCAAGTTGCAACACTTCTAAAGAAAACATGACAGTTTTGTGTTACAACCTGATGGGATCGATCCTATGGCAGAGGAAAAATACAACAAGACACAAAAGTCGGGGTGGTAACCTAACCTATATGCTCAAGTTGATTGATTCTTGGAAAAAATTTCATGGACCGTCAAAATTTTCTCAAAACTCAAAAAAAAGTGTCCCAATACCTGATCAAATCCCTCCCATATAACTCCTGAATCACTCTAAATGGTTTTTGGTATAAAGAAACTGATAAGGGAGGCCAAAAAAGTGACAAAAAGAGGTCAAAAAGTCTATAAATAGAAGCTAGTAGCTCATTATCACCATTGCTGATTTGGAAATTGACTCTGGAGCGAAAAGACCCCCTTTGCTAAAAACGGTGATTCCGGGAGCTACAGTGGACGAAAAGAACTTTCGCTTGGACCAAGTAAGTACAAACTCCCCTATCTAGCTATTCAATTCTTCAATTTTTCATCTGCTTTCGTATTTTGGGTGGGCGTCGACCTTAAAAAGGTCGGCCCTAGGTACACGTGGGATGTCTCTGGATAGGCCACATGTACACTCGGGAAGAGTAAAGTATGCCCTCATGCACAAATGACTATCGCCTCTATAGCTCGCGTGGACCCCCCTTTTATAGCAAAAAGGAACTAAAGATCAAGCACTGACCCTCCTGAACTTTGTTGTGTTGGCAGGATGTATGTACAGTGGAGGGAAAGGGACCATGAAGCAATTAGTGAGTTGGTTGTAGGAGATCCGAATGTCGTGTCCGTGTTGATGTAGTGTGGTTTACTTAAGTTCTTCCTGTGTCCATTTATGTGAGTGCAACCAAGGCTACTGAATGCCTTGATTGACTACTGACACCCTGATGCAGAGGCCTTCATGCTAGAGGGGAAATCACTGGTGCCCACCACTGAGGATATCTACTTTTTGACTAGCCTCTCAAGGAGAGGGGAACCAATCAATTTCAAGACATTTCCTGCGGGACCACATAACATAGCAGAACTGATTTCCAAACACTGTGAGGTTGGTACAAACCGTGTGAGCTCTCAGGTGCCCATAAGTAAGATTACTAACCTATCGCTGCAAATGATACTATTGCTTATTGGGTGGATTACCAGTTCAGCAGCCTTGCATCAGGCATCTCGCGCACAGATGAACTGTGTTATCCAGTGCTTGAATGCACAGATTTTTGACTGGAGTACCACACTACTTGAGTGTATGAAGAGGCAATTGACAGATTGTTGACAACGGACACAGAGGAACTTCGAGTTTGGGACGATTTTGTGTTCATTCTTCTTTGAGAGAGTTCCGAGCTTTAGTCCTCAGGAAGTGGTATGAGGACATCAGGCCTCTTTTCCTGCTATATGTAGATGGGAAGTATTACTACTGTGATAGGGTGGTGGAAGGACCAATGAGTCCTTCGATGATGACTTATTTGCATGGTTGTCACGACAGATCCTTGTGATCGAGGATTACACATATGAAGGTATAGATTTTTCTAGATATCCTGAGATACCCGTGCCTCTTGGTGAGGAGCGAGGGGAGATGGGTAAGTCTCCACCTTTGTAGTTTTTTATTTGTATATGTAATTTTTATGTCATTTTTGTTATATATATCATTTTTTTGTATGTCAGAGTATTTGACGGGTATACGTTTGTTGCATGTAGATGTGGGACCCATGCAACCTGTCGATTATGCATGGAACAGACGTCATCCTCGGCCAAAATCCTCTGCTGTCGTCGGGGGACCAACAGTAGCAGGGAACCTCCCAACCGGGGAGGCTGAGAGGGTCCTTAGATGAGTTGAGCAGAACTTCACTACAGTCACTCAAAGTCCCGATGGCAGAGATAGAGGACCTGTCGCCATCCATGCAGCCTCATGTAGTGGGGGCACCTCGGACGTGGGTCCGATTGTTTAGGCGTTTAGCCCATGTTGTGGACTATTATAACAGGGCCCATAGGCCCTGAACCTATTTAGACTTTTTACGTGCCACAAGCACTACTTGTATATATTTTTTGAGGTTATAAGCCCTGTGACTCGTTATTAGTCCCATTTTTTAGGTGCTTGCGTCCATCTATGTACTCTGGTTATTTTATGATGTTATATATGGTTTTTTTTTATCTTTTGTGTCTTATGGATCACGTGTGAAAAAATGTATTTACATGTTTATGTCAATGTTCTTTCATATGTGTGCAAGATGCCAATCTAAAATTTGATTAGCTAGAGTATCTGTAATTTGGTTTAATCTCTTAGGAACATGAAAATATGTAATATAATCAAAGTTTCATTCTAAGAGACGTAGCTTAAGGAATCGTCGGTGTAAGGTTGGATCATGAACCTGGTATACTCTGTTTAGCTGAGACACAACCAGTTGAGCGTCGAGATAGACCCAGAGATGAGAGATACCCAATGAAAAAGTGCACTGAAGCAACTCAATAACTACACTATACTCGACGATATTATTTGTGGTGTCAGCTAAGCATATACCTCCGAACGATAACAACTGGCCCTGAGGTGTAAAGATTACCCAAGCTGTGGAGGCAAGCCTCTGAGTGTGCCAAATAGCCCCATCTGCATACCCAACGAACACCTTGGAATCACTTGACATCTGGCATATTGACAAAAGATAACATAAATGACACGTCCATAACATTTAAAAGAAACTAAAAAGTAATAGTACAAAGACTATACATATGTTACAAAAGGTTACCCACAGTGACCTGCCTATGAGTAATACTTCTTTAGGTAGAGCCCATTTCTAGGCTCCGCCAAAGCATTCCCTTCAAAATCAACCAAATGATAAGCGCCCTTTTTTAATACCTCTTTTATGATGAAGGGTCCAAACCACATGGGTTTGAATTTTCCTGCCCCCAGGGGGTCCTTATCTTGGTCATAGACCAGGACAAGGTCACCTTCAAAGAAATTTTGAGGATGAATAGACCTATCATACTGACACTTGAACTTATGTTTATGAGCCTCGTTGGCTAGGGCCGCATCACAACGCTACTCATTGAGATTCTCAAGGTGTACTAACCGTTCTTCAAGTGGAGAAGTGTCTGGCAATATTTGTACTACCAATTTTAGAGATGGGATCTGACATTCGATGGGCAAGACTGCCTCCAGCTCATAAACGAGTTGAAAAGGTGAGAAACCAGTTGCAGTCTTAACAGATGTTCGGTAAGCCCATAATGTCGAGTATAACATCAAATGCCAATTTGACTTGGCTGAGTTGATAGTTCATTGTAGAATAGTCTTAAGAGTTTTGTTTACAACTTCCACCTGCCCATTGGCTTGGCGGTAGTAGGGTGATGAATGCTCTTGCTATAAACCAAGATTTGATGTTAATTTGGTCATCATTTGGTTCTGAAAGTGACTGCCATGGTCAGTAACAATCTCTCTCGGGATGTCGAACCTTCCTATGATCTGGTTGAATAAAAAGAGAGTTGCAGTCTCTCCATCATATTTAAACGTTGGCATAGCTTCGACCCACTTAGTGAAGTAGTCTACAACTATGATGATATAGCGGTTCCCCCTTGCTAATGGGGGGTTGCAAGTAGTGTAATCAATCCCCCACTTGGTGAAGGGACCAACTGTAATGACAGGAAACATAGGAGCGGGATGTGCCCTCATCTTTCGAGAGAAGATTTGGCACGGATGACACTTCTTGACCGATTCGATACAATCTTTGATAAGTGTCAGCCAAAAGTAACATGCTCGTAGAATATTTTGGGTTGTTTCCAACCCAGAAAAATGATCGCCACAAGCTCTGGTATGGAAATCATTGAGCATGATGACTGCCTCCTCATTTGTGAGACATCAACGTAAGATGCAGTCTACACCTCTCCAATACAACGTATCATTGAGTATGAGATAATTCTTAGCATGATGGCGTATATGCCGACGCTCATCACGAGAAGCAGAAGTGGGGCACTTCAAAGTCTGGAGATAGATAAGTATATCTCCGTACTAGGGATCTGAAGATGTGATCAAAAACATATCTCCCTAGATAGGTGATTCTTCAGGTACAACGTCACCTGACTCAACCGGAAGTTCCGAAATAAGCTCTGTGAAGACCAATGACTTTTTGGACTTTGCTGAAATGAAGTCTAAGTCAAATTCTTGGAGGATGACTATCCATCTACTAATTTTTCCACCTATAACCCGTCGTGTCAACATGTACTGGAATGGATTCACGAAAGAAATGACGGTCGTCTTCTGAAACAAAACATAATGTCGGAACCGTTGGACAACATGAACTGCCGCCAATGCAAGTTTTTTGATATGAGAATAATCGAGTTCCGGTCCTACGAGGCCTCAGCTCAGGTAATAGATAACGTACTCTGAGAACAAATCATCTTCCTGAACTAAAACCATGCCAATGGTTGACTCTGTGGCAACTAGATATAATAAGAAATCTTTGTTATAGTTAGGTGGCGGTAGCAGAGGTGCAGTTGTGAGGGTGTGTTTTAATGTGTTGAAAGAGTGTTGAGTGGCTTCGTCCCAAAAAAAGGAATGTCTTTCTTCAGTAAACACATAAGTCCCTTGGTGATTTTGGCATAGTTGGCAATGAAGCGTCGTAAAAAGTTCGCCTTGCCTTGTAGACTCTGAAGTTGTAGGATTGTGCATGGGGGGGGCAACTGGATTATTTCCTCCACCTTGAGAGGATCGACCATGATCCCTATTGTTGATACGATGAAACCTAACAAACGTTCTGATGTTACATAGAAGCTGCACTTGTTTGGATTCAAGTGAATCCTAAAGTAGCGACAATGTTCAATGATTAGTCTAAGATGTGTGGGATGATCCGTTCTTTTGTGAGATCGTGATGCTAAATCATCTAGGTAGGCCTCGACTATATGCTTGAGGTCATGAAAAGTAAAAGACATGGCTCGCTGGAAAGTGGCTCCAACATTTTTAAGGCCAAAAGGCATCTTAAAATATGAGAATGTACCCCACGGACAAATGAATGACATTTTGTGTTGGTCTTCAGGTTTGATTTGGATTTGATTATATCCCAAAAAACCATCTATGAAAGAAAAGGATTCACAAAAAGCACATTCATCAATGATTTGGTCGATGAATGGTGTTGGAAAATTATCTTTGGGACATGCCTTCTTTAAATCATGGAAATTGGTACATACATGAATCGTGCCTTGTTTTTTATTGACTAGCACAGGGTTTGACACCCATTGAGTCAAATGGATAGGGTAGATAAAACCTGCCTTTAGCAATTTCTCAACCTCAATCTTGATGGTTGCTGCTTTCTTAGGATTAACTGGATGAAGCTTCTGTCGAACAGGCTTAGCATCAAGATACGTTTTGATTTCATGTTCAACTATTTTTAGATTGATACCTGTCATTTCCTCAGAAGACTAGGCAAAAACGTAGCAGAATTCTTTGAAAAGATCCGTGTATATTTGAATCTCTTCGAGGGAGAAATTCGCTCTGACGAAGACGTTCTCCATGATGCTAGGGTTTTGGGAGATGTTGATTGGTATAGTTTCAGCGATAGTTGCCATATTTTCCTCAGCATAAATTTCATGTGTAGCTAAGAGATTAATAGGACACGACTGATCTCCTGTCATGGTCATGGTGAATTCTCCTGCTTCGATTCATCTTAACTCTAGGATAAAATATGATCTATGATGAAGATCTTCCCAAGGTTTGTCCGGACTAGTCATTGCTTCGATTACTGCTTCATCAGAAGGCAAGTCTAAGTCTAATGAATCGAAGTTAGCAAGAGAACCATGAGCCCAAATAGGCTCTAGAAGTGGATCTAAATCTTGTGCAGAAGTTGGATCAGTGTTAGCTTAAGCTTGCTAGACTAAAGAGTACGCTACTTCAGCGGAAGACAAGGGCATGGACATGCCTGGGTGCCCTGTCTCATCCATCGTGGCTGATGGAGAAGGAAGAATCCATGGATCCTTGAAGTAAGTCATGCGGAACGACGAAACTTGAAAAATCTCAACCTTATGGTGATTAGATATAAATTTGATATCGTCATGAGGCGGTGGGTAATCAAAGGTACCCATCAAGGATGGGCACAAACCAACTCCTACATTGATGACACCTGGTTGAGGATTATCAATCATCAGGACCGTGGATGCCCCCAAAGCTGGGTCAGGTCTGGAGAAAGACAATTGATCAATGGTCACTATCCGACCCTCATGTGGAAACAACAAGACCCTAAAAACTGTAGCAACCAGAGTGTGCATAGCATAAGTCCAACTCCATCCTAACAAGAGGTTATAGTCAAGGGGAGCATCGACTACCTCTACTTCAACACACACGGTTTTCCCTCTTAACTACACAAGGAAAGAAGGAATGATGCCATGTGGTTGGAACGAACGATCATCAAAAGCAGTGAGGAGAGTAGGTGATGGAGACAAAATGACCTGGCCAATGGCCTTCCAACATGCCAACGACATAACGCATGTCGAGGCACCCTCGTCGACCACCGTGCGAAAGATATTCTGAGTAAAAATTTTCATGGGATGAGCCACTATTATCTAAAATTCTACGTGGTAAGGCAGATGAGGTTTTAAGTTGGTTGTAACTAACATGATGGTACTCAGATTACAAGTCTCAGTAGAGCCCAAAGAGGTTAACAAGGCTTTCCTCTAAGCAGGGCAGCTTTGGAGGACCTCCAAAGCAGACATCGCACAAGGGGTTTGTGATAAATCTTCCACCACAGAGTAGTTCTGGGTGGCCCTTGTGTTGGGGTTATGAAAATCTTTTTTAAATGCACCTTTTGGAATGCATGTCATTGTTTCTCCTAATGTTTTCTCAATCTGTAGAGGAAGAGATGGGAGGTCATCTTCTTTACCCTTCTCAGAAGCACTTGGTTTACTATAATCGTGCACTCTAGTCGATATTAAAGAATCACCCCTAACCATATAAATGTTCACGGATGAGGGGTTGTTCAGACGTGGGAAGGTTTCTTGGCTACCCCCTTCCATGCTTGCAGAGGCTTGAGTTAGATTTTTCCAATGTTGAAATGGATTAGTCAACACTGCCTGTTGTTGTTGTGTGACAAACTTTTGGGCCTCTACAAGTAGAGGACATAGATGGGTCGGGGGGTCGTCGGCGCACAAGTTGCATGGATACCTCACCTTCTGTTTTTCAGTGTTGTCCCCGCCAGCATTATCAGTGGGTTTTTTATCCCCCTTACCCTTCTTTCAATATTGTTTCTTCCCTTCAGGCTATTGGGTGGCCTTTGGGTTAGTCAACTGCACTGTGTGTACTTCTGACATTTGGGTAGGGGGAGCAGCCAAAGCAGTAGTTTGGCTGGCCGCTGTGTGTTGTATGGATAACAGTTGCAACTGCTTTGTCAATTTCTCAACGAGCTTGGTTTGTGCTGAACCAGCAATACCATCGGCATGTGGTCCAACTCTCTGTCTAGTTTTATCCAGTATTGAACGTGGCGCATCTAGCAAGATGTTGTATAATAAAACAGGCTGAGAATAGATGAGCTCAAACTTTTGAGCCCTCGTTATGGCATCTTCTTCAGAGAAAACTCTGGATGTTGTGACGTCTTTAGATAACCGTGGGACCAAAGACTTAAAGAACCACTCAAGAAAGAATGCTGGTGGGACTGGTACCTTGATTAAACTCTTCTGGCGTCTCCACTCTCAGATGTGATCAAAGATATGGTCCATTGTTTTCTGTTTGAAATTGGTGAGCAGCTCTGTGCCAACATCATATCTCACAGGTAACTGGAAATGGTTAAGGAAATCCATTGCCAGTTCGCCAAAAGAAGAGTATCTTGAGTGATCAAGCTCGATGTACCATTTCATGACACTCCAAATGAGAGTACGTTGAAACAATCACAACTGTATGGAGTCATCTTTCAATGAGTTAGATGAGCACAAAATATGGAAGGTAGTCACATGATCTCCTGGATCTTCGTTAGGCTTGGCTTCGAACTTTGGGATTTCTGGAGGAAACTTCGTCGGCATAGGAGGCCAATGCAGATCATGACAAATGGGGTTATTCAACAACCTTGTCAAATCTGGCAAGTGTAAAGTTGTCAGGAATGGTAGTTTGGGTTGTTGCTGATAACTTGGGAAAAAGGGACCTAGAGTTTGACTGGCACCAGGTTGCCAGGAAAAGTTTGGTTGTTGGCCTAGATTATGGTAGAAACCATGGCCCTCGCTAGCGTAAGGATTTTGCATATGTGGAGATATCATCGGCTGATTTCCCAAATAGGACATATATTGTTGGGGATGCACTGTATTCGAAGGACTTTGGGAAGGATTACCCCATGCCAGTCCTGTGGGGAGAGGCATAGTAGTTTGTCCAGGGTTCCATAGATTGAGGAAAGAATTACCCCAGATTGACATTCCAGAGGAGGGAACGGATCCTTTCCCTAAATTCCAGGGTCCTGCTAGGTTTTCCCCCTGTGCCGGAATAGTACCCTGCACAGTAGTAAATTGTCCAAAAATGGGGTTGCCCCCAGTCGGGAAAGTGGATGACGAGAAGGTGTTGTTACTAAACGTTATGTTCCAAGAAAATAGTGTCGAACCTACTGGCATATTATGCAAAGGTGGTCCTTGACTCCTCGCTCCAAATAATCTATTGGGTGTAGGTTGCTCAGCGGATTGCTGATGCGAGCCACTGAGTGAAGGGGATGAAGGAGGGATATGACCTCCTCTATAAGGAAAAGTGTTAAAAGGGAAAAGAGTGCTCCCCAAGTGACCTTGCAGAGGATCGCTAGAGCTCCCTGCCCCTAGAATCAATGTCTTTAAAGTGGAGTAGGAAAGTGCAGGACTTGTACCCGAACTAGGCATCCCGTATGAGAACAGAGGGCCTGTCGCACTAGGTGTGAAGGGGGTTATGGCCGCCACCATATACGTGTTCGGTCCACTGTGCGAAGTAGTTGTGGTCGAGACCATGGTGACTCGGACCAACGATGGTAGGTTAGGATATGTAAGCTCTCCTATGGTGACAACTGTGGTGGGAATGGAAAAATTCCTAGAAGGAGTAACATCATTTGTTTCCATTGCTATGTGCGACACTGTCTGGCGCTCATGAAATTGAATTGGTACAATAAAAGGTGCCAAGAAATAAGTGGTTGGGGTTCAACCAAGCCAAGAGCAGTTGCTTCAAGTTCTAAAACGGTCAATTCCTCCGAGGGTTGTTCGGGCACAATAGCTTGTGACCTGGTCACTTCAAAAGACCCTTGTTGGTCTAGCTTCCGCCTTAATGGTGGCGAGGGTGGCTCTAGTGTAATTGGTGGTAGGCCAAGAAGCCTTCGTAACCAATGGAGCTCAGGATCCTCCACTATGTGAGAAGATACAAGACACTCTAAGTTAGTCTAAATGTTCAAAAGTAACACACACTAAAAAAAAGTCCCTAAGAGATAAGACAAGCAAGCAATAAATTAATTGGAAGAACAGTTACAACAACCAACACTAGAGAAACTTACCAGTTCAAGTGCAACTCAAACACGGAAGCACCTTCCAGGTATACTCTACAAAGCATGGCCTGATGTCTTTCCTAGGTACTGCGGTATACCCCCGCAGTCACCTGTGTATGTCCCTAAAAATATTGGCAACTAGGTTGCCAGCACGTGAACAGTCACCAGGCGGGTACAATCAAAAGTCAGGTAGACCACAATGAGCAAGGTATTGAGCCCGAAACCTATCAAGGGTATCGAGAGAAAATGGTCTGAAAGACAACTGAGGACCTTGAATGGATTTGAGACCTATGAAGCCCCGTGGAAAATGCAAACGATGAAATCCCAAAACAATCCCTCTATATGTGTTCTCCACTACGATTGGTCTGGCTTTGGAGGGGTTATCTCCGCTACCTTTCCGCATGCAACCTTGTGTTTATCCCTTGTGTTAGAGGGGGGTCCTGGATAAATTTCATGAAACTGGACTTAGACACTCCCTATCTTAGACTCCAATGTTTGATTTTGAATGGCCTTGAAGAGTTTCCTCTCCAACCTAATCCAAGGCCCTAGTCCTGAACTAGTTTGTGAACCCTACAAACAAAAAAGTCTAGTATATTTTAAATTTAGCGTTACTTTTATGGATTTTTCTTACGTCAAGGGGTATGAGGGTGAAACTGATGATGTGAAAAATACGAAAGCAAAAAATGAATAAAAAGGCTGGAAACAAAACTTTTACTGAATGCAAAATTTCGACAACTTTTCAAAAAATATTTTAAATTTTTCTAAGATTTTGGACAGCAAACTCAAAGGAATTTCACTCGACTACGAGCTACTTATGATCTAAGTGAACTGAAAAACTTATGAAATAAAAGACTTTTCCCTAGCTAATGATGCAGAAACACACTCTTCAACCAAAGAAGAAAATGAAAAGAGATTTTTTATTTTTATTTTAAATGCTAGTAAAGCAAGAAAGGGAAAATACCAACAAGCAAAAAGCCACGAAAAAAAATTCTGGCCTAAATCACAGATCGCAAAGAATCAAGTCAAAAATCACACTAGCAATTTTAAAAACAATGACTCTCACACTTGTCTAAAAACCGTAATTTTTTTTTATTTTTATTTTTCTGACAATGTTTTAAATGAGAAAAAGCAAGCTAAGGGTAAAATTAATCCTAAGCTACTGACTGTTCAAACAGAGATTCAAACACCTGAGAGGAATAATTCTTATCAAGGGAAAGGGTGACTACCTTACCCTTAACAAAAAGTATCTTGCACAAGCACGCGACTGTTACTCAAACATCACGCGTGCGAACGCGCACTGAACAGAGACATAGGGTGTGTACACGCAGGCTGACCTTGTACAGGCCGTGTGTATATCTAAACTCTAAGAAAAAAAATGAAAATAGATAGACCAAACCAGGAAGAGACCACTGATATTGATAACTAGGATCCCTTGAAGGCTTGGATACTCTTTCTAACATAAAAACAAATAATGCAAGGAAAAAATGATAAGGCAAAAAAAATCTGAGTTAGACCTGCTAGCAAACAAGACTTCAGACAGAATTCTAGAAAACCCCCTAAGAATGTGTGATTCTGACAAGGAAGAGGATGACTGCCTCTGAGGTTCTCTGAACTCTACACGCTACTTCTACCTCTATATCTAGCGTTCACACGTGGGTTGTAAGAGTATAGGGTGCGGGTACAGGCATGTAGACCTTGTGCAGGCCGCGTGTACCTCTGTGGGTCTCGAAAAACACAGTCAAGCAAAAGTCAGGGAAAGATGGTATGGAAAACCGGACTCTTTGCTAGCTCATACCTTACAAAAATGAAAAGAAAATATAGGCAAGCAAAAATAGTCTTTAAACTACCCAAAAACTAAATAAAATTCCAGGAACCCTAAAGAGTCTTC
Source organism: Picea glauca (assembly GCA_000966675.3). Lineage (NCBI taxonomy): Eukaryota > Viridiplantae > Streptophyta > Pinopsida > Pinales > Pinaceae > Picea > Picea glauca. The sequence continues at coordinate 1,273,782 of JZKD02S1993205.1, read as the reverse complement.
CCCAGTATGGTCGCCAATTCTATTGTTGGGAAAAAACACCCTACAGACTAGCAAATAGAGTTCATTCTTTGCATGCAGATATGACCAAATAGAAATTACTTTCTACCTTCATCCCTAGATTTAAATCCCCTTTTCTTAGTAAATGCATGGAAAGATCAACCTACCTCGTTCCCGGTGTTTGATGTCAATCCTCCGTTGTGCTTGCTTACTTGTTCACAATACTCCTTCCAAAGATGACTTGCATTCAAGACAAGCAACAACTATGCATGCATGCTACTTCTATAATAACGGGTTAGAAATCCAAACATAAACTAATCAAACCATAAAAAGTTCATGAATTGGGACAGGAAAAGCACTTTCTTTATTACTTAGAATGAGTCAACTTACAAAAGCTGAGACCGGCCACTGCTCCTTGAACCTGATCTTGGGCTCCTCTTCTTCTATCCTCCAATTGCTTTGATTTCAATCTCCTTGTTGTTGGGTATTCTACCCTACGGACTAATAAGCTAGGGCTCTAAACTTATACGCAGATCATGACTCTCAAGATTTAACTTTTAACCTTCTACCCAAAACCTCAACCCCTTTTCTCTGGCAAACATGGGAAGCATAAACCAACCTTTTTCCGATGGTTGAAGTAGATCCTCCGTTGAGTTGTTATCTCCTTGCTGCTGCTCCTTCCACAAAGCTTCCTGCAATCAAGACAAACTGTGCATGCATGCTACTGATCTACTAGGGGGTTAGAGATAAAACATAAATCAAATATCATAGATGAGACTCATATATTTGGGACGGGAAAAGTATCTTTTTCATTAATCTCAATATGAACCAACTTACAATGATTTCTGAGATCGGCCACCGTTCCACGATCCTGATCCTGGACTCTTCCTCTTCTTTCTGTCC
>JZKD02S1993205.1:1257171-1272872 GCA_000966675.3 Picea glauca | reverse complement strand
GCCTCGTGTCCCGGCGGAAACTTTCCTGATTTTTTGCTTTGTTAGGTACCCGCGGGCTGTTTTGGGTTAGCCTGCGGATGCCCGCGTGTAGTATGAGGACAGCAAGCGGATGCCCGCGCCAAGTGAGAAGTTAGGGCGCGGGTTGCTTGTTTTAAGTGGTTTTTTGAGGAATTTCTCAGCATGGCTTTGGCTAGGAAGAGGCATGAGTAGGCCTGATGCCAGGTAAGTAGGGATAGTGCAATTTAGGGTTATAACACTCCTTTGGCATAAGGAAAGGCTAAAGGGTTGGGACAATGGAATACGTAAATGGGCAGAGTTTCTTTGCTATATTTTTCCTCCTCCAAATGGTACCCCTACCCCTTCTTTTATAGGCTAGAAGGAGCTAGGTATTTAGACGAACCCTTGGCTATGCATGGATGGGAGTTTCAGTTAACTCACCCATAGCTTTTTGTTCCATCAACAACTTTCCTTTTTTCATGCTTTTGTAGGTACACGCGGGTTGTTTCTAGTCATCCAACGTGTACACGCATGTAGTAATGGGTTAGGGTGTGTGGGAATTCATAAAAGAGGATTTTCAGAGAGTTGTTCAGTAGTGTTTTTGGAAAAGAAAGGATATGAGTTGGTCTGATGCCAGGTAAGCATGTGTGGTGCAATTTAGGGTTATAACAATTCTCTCCAAAGCTTCTCAGAATTTTACACAGCCCTATATTTTTCAATTTCAACTTATTATATGTTCCCCTTGGGAACCTTTCCTTCCTCAAATGTGCTATAACTTGATCTCCAACTTCATATTTAGGCTTCCTCCTATGTTGATCAACTCTTCACTTGTATTCACTGTTGCTCTTCATCAACTTCTCCTTGATTTGATTATGAAGTTCCTGCATCTCTACAACGAAGTCTTCATCTCCTGTACTCCTAAAATATCTCTTCTTTGGATCTCTCAACTTCGATACTCCTCTCAGATTCATCCCATACACAATTTGAAATTGGATTTTCCCAGTGCTCCTGTTCACGGAGTCATTATATGAAAACTCTGCTTGTGCTAGAATCTGATCCTACTGACTATGGTGTTTAGTGACCAAACTCCTCAGCAAGGGTCCTAATCTTCGATTCACCACTTCGGTTTGTCCATCCATTTGTGGGTGATATGCAGAAATAAAAGATAGATCTGTCCCTAACTTCTTCCATAATGTCCTCTAGAAATGACCAACAAATTTGGTATCCCTGTCTGAAACTATACTCCTGGGAAATCCATGGAGTCTCACAACCTCTCTGAAAAACAAATTTGCAACATGCATTGCATCACTGATCTTCTGGCATGGGATCAAGTGTGCCATCTTCAAAAAATTTTCCACCACAAAAAATATGGAATCACTTCCTCTTTGTGTTCTTGGCAATCCCAACACAAAATCCATGCTTATTACATCCCAAGACCTCTTTGGAATAGGCAATGGTTGATACAACCCAGTTTTCTTCTTCTTCCCCTTCCTCTGGGAAAAGAGTTTCTACCACCACTCTGTCATCCTCAGGAACTTCCTCCTCTCTCAGAGTGACTATGTGGTTTCTCTGCCTCACCTTTGGGCTTCTGTGCTTTATCCTGGGCAACTCCTTTTCCTCTGTTCAAGCTTCAAACTCTATTTTGTTGACTCTGCTTCCTGGCCAACTTCTCTTCTGCTTTTAGCGCTATTTGATACACATCCTCTACTGCTCTAACTGTCACCATGTTGATTTTGTCTGGGATATCATATCTCATGCCATTGATGTATCTGGAAACCTTCTCTTTGTCTCTCTCTCTCTTTCCAACCCTGATGTTCAGTCTGTAGAATTCCTCTGTGTACTCCTTCACAGTCATCCCTTTCTTTCTCAGGTTTTGCATCCTCCTGAACAAAATTATCTGGTAATCCTTGGGCATGATATTTTCCTTTAGCTTGGCTACCATTCGATCCAAAATCTTAATATTTTTCTTTCCCTTGCTTCTGCTATCGGCCTGCAGTTCATCCCACCATAGTGATGCATGTTCTTTTAACCTAGTGACATCATGTCTCACATTTTTCTCCTTTTCGACATCCTCATAGTCGAAATACTTGTCCATTTCTCATATCCAGTCAAGAAATTCTTCTGTGTCTAAATTTCCTTCATACATTGGGACGTCAATCTTCGCTTTGGCTCCCAACTTGACAACTGCTTTTAGCAAGCGTTCTTCCACAGCATCCTCAACTACTTCTTCTTCGACTTCTACTTCTTCATTTTCTGCCTCGCTGACATCTCCATCATCAGGAACTCTTGTTTGTGCTATTTCTATGGCATCTAGCCTTTCACGTAATTCTCTCATCTCCATTTCCATAGCTCTATTTTCTATGTGTGGCTCAACACTTCTTCTAGGCAGGATTGTGTTGACGCTTATGATATCTCCCGTTGATATCAATCTACTCCTCTTTCTATAGAAATCAATTTTGTGATGGCTTTGATACCTTCTCTAATGCAAACTGCCTTCCCTCTAAAGGGCTTATTGACCTCCCGGTATTGGATTGTTCGAAAATACTGAGTCAAAGCGAATCCATGGGTCCCTGCAGTCACCCAAAATCACTGTGCTTACAGAGGCCCCTTCTCCCTCCTAGTGACCATGGCTATGACCATGGGTCTATCCCTTCGTGGTTCAAACTTTGGGGATATCCCGAGCTATACTTTTGGCCCTTCCCAAATATCTTTTCTTCGAATCTTCAGAATTTTTCCATGCGTCTCCTCAGATTCTCCAACCCCACTATGGTTCGGGTCTCAAAACTTCGTGAGACTCTATATCTTCCACCCACAAACCTCCAGACTTATGACTTCTGAATTACTTGATATGTTGCCATGTGCTCTCCTTGTGATCAATGACTGAGGTTGAATCACAACTTCATACTTCTCGGTTCTGATTTCAGAAAACCTTCAAACTTCCCAAACTCCAAAGTGTCAAAACACCTTACAACTACCCTTTGCATAGTTCTCCCAGATCTGACGGTCTTGAATCGTTCTCCTCCCTTCGGAATGAATCTTTTCCACTGACTTTTATGGAAACTTTAGGGACTTCTCTCCTCGAAAGTTTTCCACCGTTCTCCCTCCTAAGCTTCACTTCTTAGACTTTCTCTTGTTCCTCTGAACACTTCCTTCAAAACTTAATCGAATATTCAACCTGTGCACACTTTGCAATGGGTCTCTTCCATACTCAACTTTGTTGTGGATGATTTCTCACTCCTTGCAACTACTCTCCAGCTGCTTCTCTCTTCTCTGACTAAAATGAACTACTACTCCTGAGCTTTCCAGTCTGAAAACTCTATCATGAACTCCTTGTGGATGTTTATGCACTCCTTGCACCTATAAGTTTCACGCTACCTCTTCTGAGCTTACGAGTCGAAACAAACTCAGTCACACACTCCTTGCAGACATTATGCACACCTTGCACTTGCTCAATGAAGAGAAACAATTGAAACTTATTCTATCTTCACAGTGAGTCATACATTCAATCTTGCAAATGCATTCATGGATACAAGAACGAGAAATAACAAAGAATTGAAAGAAAATAAAGAGTCTACCATTCACTCATGTAGATAGACACAGTAACAACACACATTTGGAACAATATTCCTCTGCTATATTTATTTAGCTGAATTTTTCATACGTTCATCTGCCACTTCTCTATAGCTTCCATCTCTTGAATACAATGGCAATATATACCTTAGACTCAACAACCTTCCAAAAACAACCTTATCTTGGAAACAATACAAAGATTAAAAACAAAGGGGTGCTCTTTGAGCCTTTCCCTCCAACTACACTACAATATCCTATCAAAATTAAATGCTACCAGCCACTTAACATTTATTACAATAAATATCAAGTCAGACAGATAAGAGTGAACACTCCAAATCTGTGTTGTGATCCATCACATTAAAACAAAATACATCTCCCCATCGATATTACGTGATGGCTCAGCCTCTGATCATTAAATATGTTCATAACTCAAAAAGATTTGTCAGATGTTACATTAATACACTATCATCAAAATTCAAAATATTTCAAAATATGCACTAGTGCGCACAACTGTTTTCCACACACGCTTTGCTGGCAATGCTCTTGCATCATTTTCCATCAATATAAGCATGATCTTTGAGTTGATCACCATGTAAAAGAAAATTTTATGTCGATATGTTATATCTACATGTAGTTGTTGGATTACTGAGAGGGGGGGTGAATCAGTAATAGAGAAATTTAATCCTTTTTCACCATAAAATGCAAGTGTTATATCAATGTAGCATTATCATCCAATAGTTTCAGAGTAAATAAACAATGAAAAAATGAGCAATCKCACACATACACARTACACCAGTGTTTTACATGGAAACCCAAARYGGGAGAAAACCATGAAATGCACTTTCTTATATGTCTTTAAGAATTACATTCATTGGAAGCCCCAACTTCCTTTGTTTTCTAGCTGCAACTGGAAGGAGGCTCCAACCCCCTAGTTTCTCAGGCTACAACCTGAGGGAAGCTCCAACTCCCCTATTCTCTGTCTACAACCAAAAGGAGGCTGCAACCCCTTATGTTCTTTGGCTACAACCACCTGTCCTTTCCTTGTCCAACCGCCCTGATGAATAAGTAGAATGATGGAACCAACGTCACACTATCATTGTGAGATATACTACTGTAAACATGTACCAATCAACATGCACCAAACAACCTATACCAATAACTTGAACCATGCATCCGCCATGCATCAACCTGTACCTCAACCTGTAATCAACCTGTACCATAAACAAGTGCATCAACCATGCACCCACCTACACCAAACAACCTGTAATCAACTTGTACCATAAACAAGTGCATCAACCATGTACCAACCTGTACCTCAACTTGTACCATGAACAAGTTCATCAACCAAGCATAACACAACAACTCATAATCATCACCAAGATCAATATGTGCTAATAATATAACAATACAAGTATGCTACATCATCCATAAACCACATGTCAACAATACTACTGACAAGTGCCTCCAACCATGTACCAAGTATGTACCAATCATGTATCAACTAATCATCAACTATGACTCATCAAGATGTACCAACGTCTTCAACTATACACCTCATGTATGTGCCAACTCATCAACTACTTGTCTCAACCATGTACGCAACATGTACCTCAACCAAAATCCCTCATCAATTTCATCATCCAAATCTGATTTGTAACTCTGTAATAGACCTGGTGCATATGATCACATACCTACAAACCTTCCTTAACATTAACGACAAGAGACTATCATTTTCATCAAACTTTACTTTAGTCTCATATGACTAGTTTTGTATTAGTCAACAACCATAACTTGAAATAATCATAACTATGTACATGTAATGAATAAAGATCTTGTAACACCCTGTTTTCCCCAAGTCTATAAATATATCTATATTGGCCAGGAAATATGGCAAAATCAAAGGTGTGAATGTTTGATTTGAAATACTTTTGTATAAAAGGTCGATGAATGTAAATTTTGTTATGAATATGTGTTGCATGACTGTTGGGAAGGGGATGTGCTAAAAGAGACCACGATTGCTAATGAAAAGGTGGTGGAAGGTGTTATCACTCCAAGAAACTCCTTAGGGTTGTAGACTAAGGATGCTTGGTAACTTAAAAATAATGTGTAAGTATGCTTGGAACAATGGGATCCTCAATGATTAATGTAATAGACAACTCATCATACATTCAAAAGAAACAGTGCTTTCAGGAAACAATAATCAGATCAAGTAAATTTGAAAGGAGAGGATGAAGAACACTAGTCCAGATAACCAAATACAACCATATGCAGGGTCATACAAGACAGCAAGAAATTATTTAATCCAAGTTTATGAGCTCAATAAAGAGATGACAGTCTTCATAAGCTAAGATAAACTGAAATAAAGTACAGAAAAGGAAACATGAATATTTCTGATATTGAAAGCGAAAGGAGACTGAAATTTTATTATGCAATAAGAGTCTATATAGTAGTACAAAATGTATTCCCAGTTTGAACCCTTGTCTCTTAGAAAAGATAGGCATTTATAGCCTTTTACAATCAATTTTTAAGACCCTAAAAACTTGGATCTGTATCTAAAAATAGCAAATCAAATTAACTAAGACAATCGATAACAAAGACTAGTGGCTAGGCTAGCATTCGAATTGTCTTCTATATCAAAATTTGACATCTGTGCTTCATCAGATTCTGGAAACTGTTGTGTCATGAAAAAGGTAAAGGCACCTGTCTTTGTAGCTCGATTTCTTCAATTACTCATAGTCGAAACTTTAGGAGACCAATTTGGCATGTGGTTTTCAAAATCTCCATGCATCCCTGATACTGAGTATTTTCTGACTAAGTAGTTAATCCTTTAATGCTTTGGAACCTCTTTAAAACATTTGAAAATCGCCCTGCTCCATATTTATCTTTCAAAAATTATTTTTGTTCTTTCACCAGCTAACTCACCTTATGATTCGTTGGTTAGCTGGTGAAAGCTTTGCCTTTCACCAGCTAACTAGTTGTAATTTTACCCTTTGCGCTGGTGAAAGCTCTGCTTTGGCCAAAAAGGAACTTTCACCTCCAAAACTGTTGTTTTATCAAAAACTCATCGTGTCTCTACTTTATCTCCTTGCATATTCATAGCAACCTGGGCTAGCACTTGCATATCTAGGTGCGACTTCTGTTTTTGCTTCAATTTTCTTATCTTCCTCTTAAAGTGTTTGGCTAACCACCATAGACTATTATAATCTTTAGTGATTTTCTTCTTTCTCTTCTTTTCCTTGACACTTTCATGAGACAAGCTTTCCAATGAAACATTTGTTTCTACGAAATTATTAGACAGTGTTTTGTATCTCTCCTTAATTACTCTTTCTAAAACCTCCTATTGAGCAATCACTTCTTTAAGTTGCTTGATTTTCTGTGATTTATTTGACTTTGTGCTCTTTGATGTTTCACCTTCATCAGTGTGAGTAAAAGTCTCACAATCCTGTGCAAATTCCATGGATTGTTCAGGGATTTTAATGGATGGACTTTCATCTTCTTGCTCTGGCTCTATTTCTGAGTCTGTGTATGGTAGATTTAGGATATTTGTCTTCTTTTTTGTAGGATTCTCTGAAGTGGTTTCAAAATCTAACCTTTTATTTGACCTGTGAAACTTCATGCCAGAAATTCTATCTTCTGGTGGTCCTGGGATAGTTCTCCTCTTCCTCGAGCTGCTCTGAGGAGTTATTTTCTTTTTTCCAGCTCTCTTCTGCTCATTCATGGGCTGAGTTTGCATTTCATAGCCTTCCAAAAAAAGAAAATGTTGCCAAGTCCTTCCCCTTTTGTTATCCATGATTTTGGTCATCATGATGATGTATTGATTATGGTGTACTCAGGCTCTTCATTAGAACTTTCTCCAGAGAAAAGTTACCTTCATCTCTTTTCAGAAATCACATTTTTGAGGAAGGTTCGTAGGCTACCTATACATTTGCCTGCGAGAATGCATGATTCTCGCAGGCTGCCTTAAGCCAGGGTGCGAGAAGTTCACACTGTGTCTAACTACTAGGGTGCGAACATTTTTTAAAGAAGGAAAAAGGATGAATTCTCGAAGCTTCTAGAAGGGAATCTTTTGGAAGGATGAGATGGCATTCGAATGGTTATCTAAGTACTGGCTTTCCTGATATTTTGGGATCATTCCTATCTAAGTAAATAATTCATTCTCTCTTATATATTGAGGGGATTCTCATGGAAAAGGTTAGAAGAAAACAAGGTTAAGAAGACATTGGAGAATTAATGAAAGATTGTGTGAAGGACTGATGCTACAGCAGCTAGGAACTCTAGCAAGGTTATCAAAAGTGGTTGATCTTCTTCATGTAAGTGAGCAAGTGTGTGTGTCTAAGCTAGGAGCCATCGAAAGGAGGTTTGCAACATCAAGGCTCAGGTTGTAATCCTTGCTTTCTATCAATATAATACAGTAGTATGTCCCTTTCTGATAAAGCTAATGTCACTTTATTGTATAACTCCTTGATCATATGTATAGATTAACTATTGAATATGTTGAGTTGTCTTCACTTCGATTGGTTTGTATTGTTGTGGTCTTGATAGCACAAGAGCATTGGAGAGAAGCTGGAACAACAAAGACCCAAGGAAGCGATCATAAGGTATGTTCATGAGTCTTGCCTCCTAGTTCATTCAATAGTCTAAATCTAGGGAAAGAGTATTATTCTGTCCTGCTTTGTTCTAGATCTAAGTGGATCCAAGGAGATCGGTTTGTGTCCGCACTTACGGATTTATCCTATAACAAAATTGGTGACTCCACTGGGGACACATCCCATTTTCTTAGTGGATTTTTGTGTTTTTCTATGGCCATTTTCTCTGGTTTCATTTTTCTCCTGTCCTATCAGTCTCTGAGTCTTCAGGATATCCTGATAGACCTTCTGAGTCCAGAAGCTTTTTGCAATTTTACTTCATTTTTCAAATTTTTTGATATGTTCAGGAATTCTCGCACTGCACTCCATTGCAGCCTGTGAGAACTGGTCAGGTTTTCACCCTGCTCATAGGGTTCAATGCGAGGTTCTTGCACCTTGCTCGAAGGTTTCCTGTGAGAATCATAGATTCTAGCACTGTGTTATATAGCTTACCTACGAACAGTCTTTTTCAAAAATTTTGAATTTGAAGTTTGGTCTTTCTGACTACTCAGAATAGTTAGAATACCTCTTATGGGTTTCTTGGACTGTTGATTAATATATTTCTTGCTTTAGTTTGCATGCTTGAACAGTTTTAGGGTTTCAAGGTTTTTCTTGTCCTTTGTGTCTTGACTTTTGTTTCTTGACTCTTCTTGGCAAAACCATTCTCTCTGACTTCAGATTCTGAGTGTGTTTGATTAGTTGAGAACCAGTGATTGGTTGAAGGTTGAGTAATTGGTTTTTTCTCATTTTCTTATGAGTTTGAAAGAACATTTTCGTTTGCATTGAGAAGACTCATTTGTTTGCTCTTTATTTTTGCTTTCATTGAAAGAGTTGATTGGGTTTTTATTGCTTGGTTCTTTATGATTTGATTTTCTGCTCTCTCTTTGGTATAGTGAGAGTTCTTTTTGGAAAGTGAACAATTAGCTTTTCTTTCAAAAAATTGTTTTTGTCTTTTAGAAAACATTGAAAAATCAAATTTTAGAGATTGTTGAAGTATTGAAAAAGACACATAGAGAATTTTCATTTGATTACTGATTGCTTGTATTGACATTTGAAAGGAAATTGTGCATTATAGTTCAGAGTTGATTTGGAAAACTCTCTCTCTCTCCCATACATAGGATTCATTGAACGAAAAGTGTTATTTTTCATTTTCATTCTTGCATTGTTTGGGTCAGAGTCATACAACACAAGTTTCATTTTCGTTACCTTTGAGTAAACAACAGCTCTTAAAAACATTGCGTAATTTTAAAATTTATCTAGTAACTCTTTTCTAGGGCTCTTTTACACCAACATTTAGCTAGGCTAGTGCTTTGGAGTAGGAAGAGAGATACACTATTCAAAAGCTCAAAACACACAATAGCATCTTGAGTTAGGGAGTGTCAAATTCCATTTGCAACATATTGTCCTGGGAAGCCCTTCTAACACAAGGGTCAAGCACTAAGTCGCATTGGTGTTGGCAGAGTTACTCACCCTGCTTTGTTGACATCATTGTAGAGATTGCACGTATTATGGGGGTCACTCAGAGGTATACCCACAATGATGAGTGGAAGCCTTTTGAGTTGATTTCGGGCTAGATACCCCGCCCTTGCGTGTGGATCGGATTGTCGACTGTTCCCCCAGGCTGTACTGTTATTTGTGGTGACCTTAGTGGCCTATCTCTCTAGGTTCTTACCCAAGGTGACTGTGGAGGGGAAAGTCTTCACGGTACCTAGAATTGACGTTGATCAAACTCACTCGGGCTCCTTGGAGGGTATACCCACGATTATGTGTGGGAGCTTGCACCAAGGTGTAAGTCTGTTAAGCAGGTCATCAACGTAACTTTTCCATCCTAGCCCCACCCTTTCTCATCTTGTTGTTGTGATGTTGGATTTCATCACCAACTAGTGGCTTCGATATTAGAAGGTCTTGTTTGTCTGGTGATTGCTTCCTAGATTTTGTTTACTAGTGTGTGTTGTCTGTTTATCAAAGTTGACCATAAGAATTTCTTCGTGGAGCTTGTCAATCATTTACAATTTCTCCCCCATGGCGTTCACATAGAATGGAAGGTTTATCTCCAGAGCATCTGGACGATTCTCAACCCTCACCTACCGGTACACCTGAGGGTTCTCCCCATCAGACTGAAGTCCCAGTGGTTACTCCACCACACGGGGAAACAAGTGACGTTCCAGTTGTCACCACACCATAAGTAGAATCCACTGACTCTCTAGAACCTTTTTGAATTACCAATACTAGAGAGGACTATCGCATTCGTCGTGGTGAACGACCTTTTGTGCGATTAAATTATTCTGACGAAGCTGTTGTTACCTCTTCTGAATCAACCGTTGGGCCTTCTCCCGGTGTAGTAGGCCAAGATCCTTTTTGGTCAGGTGATTTTCGACGAGTCCTTTTTGGTATTGAGTCACCTACAGTCTACAAAATCAACCCTCCGGTGTTTTCTGAGACTGAAACTACACCAGTGACTACCACTTATCACTTTGTTCTCCCTCCTGAGATGGCCCATATCACGAATACTACGAGTGTCCAAACTGGAATTACTGCAGCTAGTCTTGCTTCTATCAATACCCAGCGAATGCCTGCTGTCAACCCGACATTACCACCTGGTTATCATGAGTTGAATGCTTTGTTGAATGCTTCCAATCCAACAACTCCACAAACCCCCGTCGGTTCTCCAGGTCCTGGGCACCCTATTCTTGGTTTTATTCCGACACTCCTTCAATTTCCTTCTAGCAATCTTAATCCTAGTAGCAATATACCGTCCGTTGCACCAAACTTGCATATTCCCGTTGGTGGACAAGGTGGTACGATTCCATTTCCTCTTACCGGACATAATCCAATTGCTACACAATTTCTGGTTGGAACAAAATCTATGATAGGAGGACCAACCTCCCCTTTTGGAAAAAACATACCTCCTAAATTGGCCCAGTATTGGAATCAGATTCTACAAAACTTTCCTCAAAATGCTGGGGGGCAGCAAACTGTCCCTACTATAGGCCAAGAATATCCAGGTATACCTAATCTTATTTGGGGTTAAAGTCACAATACTCAAACTCAAGGTTACCATCCTTGGAATTATTATCCTCTCCAACCACCACCGAATCAGTCAGGGTCTTCCCAATATGGACAACTGCATACGGTCCTACTGGTTTGCCAACAGGGCTTCCACCCCAAAATCACCAGTACCCGTAGGTCAATTGACAGTTACCTTTTCTTGCTACTTTGGATTTGCTAGATTTGTCTAGGATTCTAAATGATCCTATTCGTCACTCTCCCCAATGGCCTGTTATTCCTGCCAAGCTTCCATCGGACAGTCCCAAATTCAATAGCAAAGTGGGAGAGGACCCAAACAATCACGTTATGAATTTTCATCTGTGGTGTTCATCCAACTCGTTGATGGATGATTCTATTCATCTACGTCTTTTTCAACGAACCCTTATAGGTTCCGCTGTGAAGTGGTATATTGAATTGCCACGAGGTTTCTTCTCTGATTTTAAAACCCTAGCTATGGCTTTTCTTACACATTACCAGTTACCGATCCATTATGATACCAGGACTGAGATTTTGACTTCCTTCAAATAGACTAAAGGTACTCATATATCTAATCATATTCATGAGTGGCGAAGGAGACGATGTCTCATCAAACTTGAACTCTCCAATCAGTTACTGGCTGAATGGTTTACAAAATCCTTTATGAATGAAATTGGTAAAGACATTTCCATGGGTGGTGTTCTTACGGAGGAGTAGGCTATAAGTTGTGCTCAATATCTTGATCTTGTTTATTCGCAAACGGGAACACTTTACGATTTTCTACCTGAATTACCTCGTCCTGGTACTTCCATCACTTCAACTGCTCCAGCTGCCTCACATGCAGCTGATGGTGTGACTGGTACTACCCATACCCACTCACATTCTGTTTCAAGTACAGCCCCTAAATCTACATCTTCTAATGTTCAAAATGCTCTGTCTCCTACCACTCCCGCCGGTAAAACTTCTGAGGTGAACGTCATTCAATCTACCCTGACCGGTAAAAATAAATCTAAAAAGGGGAGAGGCAAGAATAAGGAGGGTAAAAATAATAATCAAACAAAGAAAAATAAAACTCCTCCTGTTGAAGATTGGTATAAGTGCAAACCAAGATACCCTTGGCTTATCTGTGGTGACGATCACTACACAAAGGATTTTCCATGACGTGCCGAAGTTACTAAGTTCCTTCAAGGAACAACCAAACCATCTACACCGGTTGTCTTGTCCCAACCCTTCTCATCTCAACAACAGGCTCAGTTGGTCATCCATGACCAACCATCTACTTCTACGACATCATACGTTTTGATGTGTACTGGTGATTCTAAGAAGAATAACATTGCAATCACAACTAGAGCCAAAGATTATTCTCCATATAAGGAGAAGGTTGACGATTTACCTCCTGCTTTGGTACAACCCTCTCCACCGACTCCACCTACAAACGATCCTCTTCATCTCGAACGACAGAGATTTGATACAGTCATGCGACCCCCTAAGGGTGTTTTTTGAAAATCGGCTTTCAATCCTCATGCTCGTGCGGCCCAGAACTATAGTATTGTCAAAGATCTGGCCCAAGCACCTTCAATGATGTCTGCACTTGAAGTCCTTCAATATTGTCCTGCACAACGGAAGGCTCTGTTGAAATCTATAAGTGGAATTGATCCAACCAATACGAATTTAATAGTTTTTGACTTGGAAGATCATATTCCAAGGTTACCCCCTTAGCTTGCATTTCAAATTCAAGTTGTTGTCTTTGACAAGAACATTTGTAGAACTGTTATAGATGAGGGTGCCTCTACGTGTGTAATGTCTCTTGCTTGTTGGCAAGCCATTGGCTCTCCTCCTTTAAATGAATCACAAAATACTCGGAAAGCCTTTAATGGCTCTGGTTTTAAGCCTTACGGTGTTCTTCCATCGTTGCCCATTACTCTCGAAGGTAAGACAGTCCAAGTTGAAGTGGAAGTCTTTGATGCTCCCCTTGATTATAATCTTCTGCTTGGTCATAGCTGGATCGATTCCATGCATGCTGTTGTGTCAACACTTTTCCATGTAGTGTGTTTTCCTCATCAAGGAAAGGTTGTTATGGTTGACCAAATTGCCTTCTTTAATTTTGATACTCGTACTGGCAACGTGTCGTTTATAGCTAAAACCCCGCCGGGTTATGAGAATGTCGGTGTACGCCTTTTAAAGGACTCTTCGTTAATGGGTACTTTCCCCATTCCTCCGCCCGATGTTCCATGCCCGTCCGTAGCCTCTATCAAGATGATCTCCGTCGTACCTCATGAACTTCCTGTGTATTTCAACCCTTGGATAGTCCTTGACCCTGGAGATCACACTCGTTTCAACGACGTCATGCCGTTAAGTCTGGTTGAGTCTACATATCACGCCATTCAATCAACAACACCTTCTATCCTTTCTTTTGATGCGTTGTCTCCTGATCCTTTTTGTGTCATTTTTCTGACTGACGAGATGATCATGTCCGTCATGGATGACACTCCTTGGGACGATGGACATCATCGTTCCATACTCTTTTTGGAACAACACACTCTTGAAAACTACCAACAGATTTCGACTCCGTCGACCGTTGTTGTCATATCGACTGTTCCCGGATCTTCACATGATGTGTTTGTCGAAGGAAACCTTGGTAATATCTCTCCCACGATTCCCATTGATATATCCATTAAACCTGGGATAGTTGAAAATGTTTATATTGGAGCTTCGTGTTCTCCGGATGAAATTGTCACTTATACTTCTCTGTTCAAAGAATTTCGTGATATATTCGCCTAGAGTTACGAAGAGATGCCAGGTATCGACCCTGATATTGTTGTACATGAGATAAAGACATACCCCGGAGCTAAACATGTCTGACAGCGCCTACGTCCTGTACACCCACGTAAAGCGGCGGCTATTAAGCTTGAGGTTAAAAAACTTCTCAAATCCGGTTTTATTTATCCCGTGGCTCTGACAGAATGGGTTTCCAATCCTGTACCCATTGATAAGAAAGGAGGCAGTATTCATGTATGTGTTGATTATAGGGATATTAACAAATCCTATCCAAAAGACAACTTTCCAACCCCTTTTGTCGACCAGATTGTTGATGACTGTGCCGGAAGTGAAATCTTCTCTCTCATGGATGGTTTCTCTGGCTATAATCAAATTAACATTGCTCCCAAGGACCAACATAAAACTGCTTTTATATGTCCTTGGGGTACATTTGCCTATAGGAAACTTCCATTCGGTCATAAGAACGCTGGCACGATGTTTCAACGTGCTATGTCTTATGCTTTTCATGATATAAAGCATATCGTTCAACCCTATCTGGATGATTTACCAGCTCATTCTTTACGCCGAGTCGATCACCCCACTCATCTCCAGGCCATTTTCATTCGTTGTCGGTTCTATCATATTCGTTTAAATCCTCATAAATGTGTTTTTTGTGTAGAATCTGGCCATCTTCTAGGTTTCATCGTTTCACGTCAAGGGATCAGGGTGGATCTAATTAAGGTTGAGGCGATTCTTAATCTCCCTCCTCCTTCTTCACTGCGCCAGTTACAAAGTTTGCAGAGGAAAGAAAACTTTCTTCGTCGTTTTATTCCTAATTATGCAGAGATTACTTATGGTTTTACACGACTACTAAAGAAAGATTTCGAGTTCATCTGGGATACCGTTGCTAACAATGCTTTTGAGGCTTTGAAGTTGTCCCTCACACGTGCTCCTCTTCTCTTTCCTCCTGATTATAGTCGTGATTATTTTCTTTATCTTTCTACCTCTGAGTATACCATCGGCATGGTTCTCGTCCAAGAGGATGATGCGCATGATGAAAATGTTATTTATTACTTGATTCGAAGTCTCACATCCATGGAGATCAAGTTTCAACATGTTGAAAAATTGGCCTTGGCTGCCGTTCAAGCAGTTCAACGTTTTCGGCATTATATCCTCTCCAGGAAAACTACAGCGATTTCTCATTGCAACTCTATGCAACATATTTTGACACGTCAATTGCTAGGGGGCAAATACTCCAAATGGATTGTCATACTCTAGGAGGTTGACTTGGAATTCGATCGCGCCACGTCTAATAAATCCTTAGTTTTCGCTGAGTTGATATGTGATTTTCCTCACTCTGCCACAGAAAAATGTAGCAGTAGATTCATTACCTGATGAATCTCTTTTCCTTATAAGAACTGATGATCTTTGGTATGGGGATATCATTATATATCTCCAAACCTAGACTTTCCAGCCTACTTTGTGTAGTGTACCAATTGCTCTGATACCAATTTGTAGTGTACCCATTCACTACCCAGATTTTACCAAACCTCTCGGTTACCGTTCTGTACATGGAATCTACAGAACTCATACTGGGTTTTACCAACCAAATTCATTTAACACAATTAAACACACTTAATTCGCAGAGTAAAATATATAAGTTATTGTTACCATTAACAAACCATAGCATGCAACAGTAATTCATTTACACAACGGAAAACATGATAC
>JZKD02S1993205.1:1212810-1238975 GCA_000966675.3 Picea glauca | reverse complement strand
AATTCTAGGATCTTGGCGATCCATTTACCTCTTCTTCCGTCTATGTCAGGCTGTATAAGAATGTCCTTCACAGAGGTTGAAGGGACATATGCGATGATCTTTGAGTGTAAGACATGGACCCTGAAAGCTTTGAGAGCTTTCACCAAGGCATAATCCTGCTTCTCCATGATCTCGTATCGGAGCTCTGCATCTCTCAGCGCCTTACTAAAGAAGGTAATAGGCTGCTCTTGCCCTTGATCGTTTTTCTGCAACAGAACCGCTGCTACTGTGTCAAAGGAAGAAAAAGAAAATATCATAAAATATTTAGAATAATCTGGACTGATTAGCACAGCAGCCTCGGTCAATGCTTTCTTTATTTGATCAAAAGACTTCCTGGGTTCAACGGTCCATTTTATTTCATGGCCCTTCCTGAGCATGGCTGTGATATGTTTCACCAATTCAGCAAAATTTGAGACAAACCTCCTCAGGAAATTAATCCTTTCCAAAAATGCTTGGACCTCCTTTTTAGATCTGGGAAGTGACAGGGCCTGAATTGCTTCTACCCTGTCAGGATCAATCCTCACTCCCTTTGCTGAGACTATATGACCTAACAACTTCCCCTCTTGCATAGAAAACAATGATTTCTTAGGATTTAGGGAAAGGACAAACCTGCGACACTTTAGGAAAACCCTCTTCAAGTGGCAGTGGTGCTATATATCAGTCTTGGAGAAGACTGTTATGTCATCTAGGTAAATCACCACAAACTTATCTTTTTCCTGATGAAGGCTATGTCCATGGCTCGCTGAAACGTTTCCCCTGCATTCATCAATCCGAAGGGCATATTGGCATACATGAATGTGCCCCAAGGAGTGGTGAAGGTTGTCTTTTCTCTGTCTTCAGGCATGATTGATATCTGATTATAGCCAGAAAAGCCATCAATCATAGATATCCTAGATGCACCAGTGACCCTCTGCAATATATGTTCCATGTTGGGCAGGGGGTAATTCTCCTTCCTTGAACTCCTGTTCAGGTTCCTGAAATCGACACAGAGTCTGATTTCTCCTCTCTTATTTCTTACTGGGACCAAATTGGCTACCCAACTAGAGTATCTCAAGGGGACTATGATTTGGGCATCCAGTAGCTTTTTCACCTCCCTCTCCATGACAGGTAACAATGTAGGATTTATCTGTCTCAGCTTCTACTTGAAAGGTCTAGCCTCCTATTTCAGTGGGATCTTGTGCTCAATGAATGACATGTCGTATGTCTTGAGGTCTTCGTAGGTCCACGCGAATACGTCAGCAAACTCCCTCAGCAAATCAGTATACCTGATCCTCTGCTCCTCAGTCAAACTCCTCGACAGCTTGAAAAACTTGGGCTGCTCTGGTGTGCCTATGTTGCATTCAGTCGTATCAGCATCATCACCCAAAATTCTTCCCTTTATCGCCACATCATTCCCATCGAACAATCTTTCTAATGGGGTCAGACCTCTTGGTATATGATTTCTTGGCAGTTGAATAATCTGATGGTCAACAACTTTATTCAACAACTTCCCAGGGTGGTGGTCAGGTTCCTCGTCAGGGTCCTCATCTATATGCAATGCAGAGAAGTCATCGATGAATTGGAGGAATTTCTCAATCTCCTGATCATCTTCAAATACCTTCCAATGTTTAACATTGTCCGGTACGGAGAGTCTGTATCTTATTTCCACCTCTGATCTGTCAGTGGGTAGTGCAGGAGCTTCGAACAAACTAGCTGAGAAGGCTTGAAAGTCGGCTGGAGCATTTTCTTCCCGTGGATTGAAAGAGATGTTGAAAGCCAGAAAGAAACTATCAATAATATCCCATACCTCGCTCCTGTAATTCTTGAGGCGAGGGTGCTTTGTCTGATAGACCTTTTTGACCCACTGTACAATTAATTCTGCATCCCCGAACACAACCATCTCCTTGATTCCCATTTCTTTTGCAGCCCTTAATCCTAGAACCAGAGCTTCATATTCTGCCACATTGTTGGTGACTTCAAATTCCATCTTCTATGACAGTGATATGGTTTCCTGAGAAGGGGATTTGAATACCACTCCAGCACCTGCACCTATACTGGAAGAAGCTCCATCGAAGAACATCTTCCAAACAGAGGTGGTTGGAGGAGGCATTCGCTGATTAAGACTGAGCTGCTTTCTGATCTGCAAAGGGGTCTCAGGCTCATCAGTGACCTTCAATAAGCTAGATCCTAAGTCAGTGTCTAAGGCATAGATGGGATGATTAGTGGGGTTTGCTTCATCACTGACTATGTAGGCTAGCTGAGCTTCTCTGTACAATCTCCTATGTTCACCCCCAAAGACTGAGATAGTGGCATACGTGAGATCCATCTGTAATGTCCCTCCAAGTCTCGTAATCCAATACCTTGACAACAGCATGCCAAATTTGGGGGGAACATCAGCTACCACTATATCCATGACCATACTTTTCATGGGCAGCTGAAACATGGAAACTACCAGGTCCTTGATGACTCCCAAACATTGCACCCTCCTGGAGTCAAAGGAATAGAGGTCATGATAGCCTCTGGTGACTTCTAATCCTAGCTCTTCCATGACGTCTTTAGGCATGAGGTTGTGGGAGGCCCCTGAATCCATTAAGCAATTATGCAGCACCTTGTCATGTATGTTCAGGGAGGTGTAGAAGGGAGGGGATGAATCATCTCTGTCTTCTACCATGGGACCTAGGACCACTTCACGCCTTTCATCTTGGAGGTTTATGCAGTCTGTGGAAGGACCAGAGGCTTTAGATTTCAATAGGTCGGAGAAACATTTTTTGAATTCCCCATGTTTGATTAACTCAGTGAGGGGCACAGGGATTCTGATCTTTTGAATTTCATGCTCAAAATTAAAGGAAGATGTGAGCTTTGGAATTTCTCTAATCTCAGGAGCATGATTTTGAATGATAGGGGAGAGAGGTTGGGCCTTCTTACCTCTGTGGTTGTCTGCTACCTCGTCAGCAGGCTTCTCTGCTCTAGTGGATGACTCAGGAACATCAGGTGCTACTGCCCTCTTGCCTGATCTCAGGTTATACCTGCCTCGGCCACTGCTAGCTTTGTCTCCTTTGCTCAATTCATTTAGCTGACTATTCATGAGATACTCCTCGTATTCTAACTGAGTTAGATGGGGGGAAGGAGGAGTGACTTCTACAGAGTGGATTTTAGGCTCAAGCTCATATGGTTGTCTTTCTTCTTCATCAGCTACAAAGTTTTTCTAGAAGGGAGTCTAAATTCTTTGGTCATCTCTGTCTCTTTCCTTCTCTTTGTGCATAGTTGGAGGAGAAAAATTGTTTGGTCTCCTAAAACCTCCTTTATTTTCGGTGTTCTGAGGGCCCTTATACATCTGCCTCCTTTCCACCCTCAATATCTCCACCTCTTCTTTAATAAAGTTCATTACTTGGGCCAGCTTGCTTACTTGAGGGTGGGACAATGATGGGCCAGAGATGTTGGAGTCAGAAGTCGAGGCTTCTGATTTTCCTTTTCTTCTGTCTGTGTCGGCCTTGTTCCTCAGTCTATCAGCTGCTAATATATTAGATTCCACCTCTATAGCTGCATATTGCATCTGAGCTAAAGAGGTGTCTCTCCTTTCTCTTAATACGAGACAGAAATCAGGGTCAAATGCACTAGCATATGAAATTTGAGCAGAGGCTTTGGAAGGCTTTATCTCTGCAGGAATATTGTTATACATCTTATTGAATCTTTTGGAGAATTCAGAGACAGACTCTCCTTCCTGCTTCTTCAGAGATCCAAACTCAGTCATATAATATATGTAATCTTTTCTGTCCCCCCACTGTCTCAGGAAAACATTATCCAGAGCCTCAATTCCAGCAATAGATCCAAGGGCTAGTCCCCTGAACCACTTCCTCACCTCACCATCTAAGCTCTGAACAAAGACTCTCATCCAAACATCTTCGTTCTCAATATTTAGGTTGTCTGCATAGATGTAAAAGGTAGCCAAGTGCTCTTCAACAGTCACATCTCCCCCACCACTGAACTTGGGCATGTATTTCAAATAGTCTCCAGCAGGGAGAGGGTTCAAAGTCTGAGGAAGAATCAAAGGAGCATATCTAGCAGTGACTATGGCATCCATTCTGTTCGGAGGGGGATTAACACTAGCCATAGGGATGTTGAGTGGAGGAGAACTCAGGGGAGATGGAGTGTGAATAGGTGAGGTAGGAAGAGAGGTCCTCACAGGAGACGATGGGGTAAACAAAGAGAAATCTAAGGGACCTGAGTGTGCAGGTGTTTCTCTCTGTGCAACAGTAGTAATCAAAGGAGGAGTAGTGAAACCTCCTAAGGGGGGAGTGACAAGGATCTCTCCCTCTGATACTAGACCAGGAGGGGAAAACTCAGTAGGAACACTCCCAAAGTTCAAAAAACGGGAAACCTCAGAGGAAGTATGACTAGGAAGCTGAGAATAAGAAAATGGAGTTTTCACAGAAGGGGATGGCGTATTACCTTTTTCAGCGATGGAGGATTCTTTTGCAGAGCTCTTTCCCTTTCTGCGCACCGCTTCCAAGTCAGCTTCTGGTATGGCTAAAGGAAAGTGTGGATTAGACCTCATGTGTCTGCCTTTTGAAGCCACAGTTGATAGAACAGGTTCTCCCCACTGAAGTCATCACCCCAGGAAGCTCCTCAGGCTGAGAAAGCAGCTGCTAAAACCTTCTCGAGAAAGCTCTTCTGGGTCAGCTTTCAGGTGTGCCAACAGTGGCCACAATTGAAACAGTGAAGTGGAAACAATGGAGTCGCCACAGTGGGGTCACCAGGTGCACAGTAGCAATCTTGATAATTCTGATATCTGATGCACCTTTAGAATCAGTTAATTGTTGTCATTCAAATCCGGGGAAAATATTCAACTTCGTTCCCGGCAACGGCACCAGAAATGTTGGCGACGGAAGTCACCCCTGGATTGCTAGCAGGAGCAAAGCCCGATGCCCATCAGATTAATGTCACGTTTTATTTTAAAGGGGTGATCAGATGGAAGGAAACTCAGAACAATACAATCTCAACTCGGAAACTAGGCCAGGCATGCATGAACGAGTGAGGTCTTGATAAACTCCAAACAGTGAGTCGTAGTAAAGGTAAGCAGGTGGAAGACTTATGCAAGAAGGATGCAAAGGTCTATAATAAACATCATGTTCATAACAGACTGGAAGAGAAAGCATTCAAACACAAAGTCTCTTTATGTTCAAACACAGAAAACCAAAGAGTACAAAAATGCCACGACAAATCCTTTATCATAACATAACTGCAACAATCCACGTGAATCATTCAACTGTGAACACTCCGGCATGAGATGAAACAAAGATGTAAAAAGAAGAACCGTTTTGTATAAACCAAGAAGTCTCAAACATAGAGGCATAACCAGGAAACCAGAATGTCGCTGAAACTTACAGTCCGGAGCTTAGCCCTACCATCGATAGATACAAAAATGGCAAAAAAGCCTACATATACTCAAAACAACAATAGCAGCGGAACCAAGAAACTGCATTGAAGGCTTTGCATCTGCATGGCTTCTGACATTCTATGGCCGCAATCTTTGAATAATCATGCAACTTATGGCAGACGCGATCGATCTTCTGACAGTTACATCGGTGAATTGACGTGCCTTTAATCCATTGCAGGACATCCCCATAATGGCGGAGACGATGTCTAACCACCCTCAATCACTTCAATAACTGCTTCTTGGGATTGGGAATGGCCCAGCCAACTCAGCATTTCGGGATAAGGAGGACTTCTCTCGCGCTACCACCTGGAATAACTGAATATCTTGAGAGATTGGCATGGAGGCTAGCACGGAGGATGAGCACATGACAAGAATGGAGGTAGAATGGTGGTGTCAGGTTGTAAGGACGTGGAAATAGTGACGAGATGAGATAAGGATGACGGAGGACGATTCATGGCGGAAGACGTCAGGAGGAAGGAGAGGAAGATGGGAGAAATGAATTCGCCTTCGGTTGAGCGACTGATGTGGAAAAGAACGGGACACGTGGCCAACAGTGAGTGGATGGTGAGAGGAGAGAGAACCATGTGGACCGAGGAGGGGAGGCAGATGGAGGACACATGGCAGCATGGGAAAGGCGGAAAGGGGAATTACATGAGGGAAAATGGGCCCACTCCTGGCTAAATACAGGGCAGCTGAGAAGGTCGGGACTACACGAGCGCCGTTGATATGGGTGTCTCGATCGTGGCCGTCGGGAAGCTGCATATGGGATTCCGAACCCCCCCTCCGCTTAAAGGTAGAAAGGTGGGGGGGGGGTCCAGAATGGTCTTCATCGCCATTGATCCGAGCACGCTGGTCTGAGCCGTTGGAGAGGCGCGCCCCTGATTCCGGACCCCCCCCCCCCCACTTAAAGGTAGAAAGGCAAGGGGGGTCTGGAATCCAACGCATGTCGTTGATCCGAGCGCATGAATCTGGACCGCTCGGACTTTCTCATCGCTTAACATGGGTGCATTATCGCCCAAAACTTAGGACAAATGGGTTTTTAACCCCTTCTAATGCTATCTAATCCCCTCTACAGGAAATATCGATAACAACTTCAACACATGTAATCACATGGTTAGATTTGTACTTTGGGAAACAAGATTAAAGACCCTGGATATTATCTTTGTGATCCAGGTTGCGATGGAGTATGTATAATTTGCGACATATAGATCCACTGTGTATGTTTCATGGCTATGTCGTTTTGATTTGAAAAGTTTCACATAGATCCATAATGTATTTCGATGGCTATGCTATATTTTGATGGCATGGATCCACAGTGTATGATTGGTGGCCATGACCCATGTCTACAATGCCATTAGTCTGTGATCTGAGTATGGGAATGCCTACCTCAGAATTGATATATATGATTTTTTGCAGATGCTTGATTGTTCGCAGGTTTCCAATTAGATGTGCTCCTGGTTCTCGACACACACATGAAGATTACAAAGTCTATCGACTGTCACTGGTTCCAATCTCAGACTTTGGGGGGCATTCTGTTATCCATGATTTTGGTCGTCATGATGATGTATTGATTATGGTGTACTCAAGCTCTTCATTAGAAGTTTCTCCAGAGAAAAGTTACCTTCATCTCTTTTCAGAAATCACATTTTTGAGGAAGGTTCGCAGGCTACCTATACATTTTCCTGCGAGAATGCATGATTCTCGCAGGCTGCCTTAAGCCAGGGTGCGAGAAGTTCACACTGTGTCTAACTACTAGGGTGCAAACACTTTCTAAAGAAGGAAAAAGGATGAATTCTCGAAGCTTCTAGAAGGGAATCTTCTGGAAGGATGAGATGGCATTCGAATGGTTATATAAGTACTGGCTTTCCTGATATTTTGGGATCATTCTTATCCAAGTAACTAATTCATTCTCTCTTATATATTGAGGGGATTCTCATGGAAAAGGTTAGAAGCAAACAAGGTTAAGAAGACATTGGAGAATTAATGAAAGATTGTGTGAAGGACTGATGCTACAACAGCTAGGAACTCCAACAAGGTTATCAAAAGTGGTTGATCTTCTTCATGTAAGTGAGAAAGTATGTGTGTCGAAGCCAAGAGCCATCGAAAGGAGGTTTGCAACATCAAGGCTCAGGTTGTAATCCTTGGTTTCTATCAATATAATACAGTAGTACGTCCCTTTCCCATAAAGCTAATGTCACTTTATTGTATAAATCCTTGATCATATGTATAGATTAACTATTGAATATGTTGAGTTGTCTTCAGTTCAATTGGTTTGTATTTTTGTGGTCTTGACAGCACAAGCGCATTGGAGCGAAGCTGGAAAAACAAAGACCCAAGGAAGCGATCATAAGGTATGTTCATGATTCTTGCCTCCTAGTTCATTCAATAGTCTAAATCTAGGGAAAGAGTATTATTCTGTCCTGCTGTGTTCTAGATCCAGATGGATCTAGGGAGATCGGTTTGTGTCCGCACTTACGGATTTATCCTATAACAACTTTGTCTTAGTTCCTCCAGAATTATCAATTTTATTAGGCCAAAATGACAAAGAGTGTTTTTCATACTTAGAGGTTCAGCCCTAATCTTTTTGCAGACTTTAGTTAAGATTTTGTGCAAGAAGAAAGGTAAATTTAGGAGAGTTTTCCCTGTAAAATGGTCTAAGATCTTGAAATGGTGTAGCATCAGTTTGTCATACCTCCCTTCTGAGGTTATATAGAGTTGGATGCCCTTGAATAGGTCCTGCCATTCATCTTCCAAATGAGAAAATGATATGCTTTTCTTCCATGCAACATTTCTGAATTCTTCCTTAAGATATGCTTTGAAATTTAGATTCTTGGTTGCTGTCATTTTGAACCAACTCTGGCCTGATCTAGGTAAGCTGGTCATTGTAGCAATGAAGGCTTCATCAACTATGATTTATAAAGACCCGACACAGGCTTTATTTCCATCATATGATTTAGCAAACACTTCAGTTGTTGTTTGGTGGCAGCCATCCTGTAACTTCTCAACATATCCCATGCAGCCTGTGTCTGAGAAGCGTTTTTGTACCTCTAGATGTGCTTGTAAAAAGGATAGACTGTCTAATTCTTTCCTTAACAATGAACCACCTCGTTTCCTTTCCATTTGCAACTCGAACCCCGGACAATTTTGCAAACAAAAACACTGTAATTTGTTGTTTGAGCCAAGGTTTGGCGCTGGTGAAAATGCTCGACGTTGTTTTTCAAAAATGAAACCATAACATATGCCTGTGGATAATGCATGTTGGGGATATGAATTTTCTATTTGATGTCACTATATGAGTAGTACCACTCCTTTACCCATGATGATGAATTTGAAATCGTCATCTTCAGCGCCATTATCTTGTGAAGCATGCATTCACGAACATGATCCGCTTTGAAATCCGATTTAGACATGCAAAACCGAATCTTCATCATTATCCGCTTTCACCAGTGCCTTATAATGATTACGTGACGTGTGTTGAGCATGTCATATTTTGAATTTTGAAAACGTGGAGAAAACACACGTGTTCCGCGCTTTCACCAGCTAACGATCTGTGGGAAAATGCTCCTTAACTGTTGAAAATTGTTGTTTTCACTAGCTAATCATCAACTTTGAAACACGCATTAGATGTTGAAAGTCTTTTCATGAAATTTTAAAGAAAGACCTCTATGGATCAACTTATTTCTAAGATATGAATTAAAAACCTAAGTTTTTCCACTAGGAGAAATTAAAACAAAATGGAGAAAACTACCAATAACCATGCTATCAACCACAAAATGAAACCATAGTGAATGATTCATTTTGGGAGCTAACATTTGGCTCCAACTGGGATGGACACCTCCCTGTGAGATGACCAAGAACCTAGCCAGACTCAGTAGCCTTTATTACAATTTGAAAATTTGAAAAATAGTTTTGCTTAGTACCATTGGGCATGGAGTTATTCAAGTGATAAAAACAAAGAAAACAGAACTGAAAGGAATATGTACAAGTAGAACAGGGCTTTAAGAAAAATCCTTATGAAAAATAGGTCTTTAGAAAACGTCTGTTGAAAGGGCCACCTGCTACTTCCTTGCCTGCAAGATTTTGGAGAATAAAAGTATTGTTCTGCTGAACTGTTGTTATGACAAAAGGACCTGTCCAGAGAGCATCAAATTTTTCATGTTTCCCCTTCTCTTGCCTTGATGCATCCCATTTTAAGACTAGTTCCCCTGTTTTGAAGACATTTTATTTGACTTTCTTGTCGAAGATATCCTTCATCTTTCCTTGGTGTAATTCAGTCTTTTCCAAAAGTTGTTCTCTATCTTGCTACAACTCTACCAAATTATGGATTCTCTGAGTTAAATCACTTGGTTTAGAGTCAATTTCTTGTAAAAACTTTGCAACCGGCAGTGCAAGTTGAACAGGAAATATGGCTTCAGTACCATATACCAACTTGAAAGGAGATGTACCAATTGATTTTTTACATGTAACTCTGCCAACCCACAAAGAAAATTTCATCTTGGAATCCCAACCTCTGGTGTTTTGTTCAAACAACTTCTTTATAATTCTGACTAAACTCTTATTTGATGAATCAACTAAGCCATTTCCTTGTGCATAGTAAGTAGTGGAATGTACTAGATGAATTCCCAGCTCCTCACATAATTTTTCCAAGTGCTTATCTTTGAATGCAACAACGTTATCAGTGACTATCCTCTTAGGGAAACCAAATCTGGCGAATATGTTTTCTTGCAGAAAATTAATGATGACAGTATGATTGGCGTTGCTGGTAGGAATAGCCTCAATCCACTTTGTAAAATAATCAGTGGCAACAAGGATCCACCTGTGTTGACTACTAGAAGGTGGGTGAATCTGACCTATGAAATCTAGACCCCATTGCTAGAAGGGACCTGTGACCACTATAGGTCTGTGGGGAAGAGACTTCAGTTGTTGTTTGCCTTCAAATCTTTGGCACTTGTCACATGTTATCACAAACTCACACACATCTGAAAATAAGGATGGCCAGTAATAACCAGATCTTAAAATTTTATGTGCGGTGGTTTTCCAATAGTGATGTCCTCCGCATTCACTATTATGGAACTCAATCATGACCTTAGCTGCTTCTTCTTGGTTTACGCACCTCAACAATAAACCTATTGGATTTTTCCAGAACAATAAGTTGCCACTGATGCTGAAATTCATGGCTTTGAGCTTTAAAGCCCTTCCTTGTGTTTTTGTCAAATCTGAAGGGACTGATAAAGTTTGCAGAAAATGAATAATGTGACTGTACCATTTGCAATCAACTAGGTGATATGAGACTTTCATTTCTTCACCTCCTTTATCCTCTGAATACTTATCATTATCTGCATTGACATTTACCAAATTTATTTCGAGCAGCTTACAATTTTCTTCTACCAGGAGTTTGGCAAGGCCTTGACCCCTCACAAGTTTTGCTGGTTTAATTTCAACATCAAATTCAATCAACTTTGCTATCCACTTACTCCTTTTCCCGTCTATGTCGGGTTTTATAAGCACATATTTAACTGAAATGGAGGGTACGTAAGCTATTACCTTGGCTTGAAGGATGTAAACTCTGAAAGCTTTTAAAGACTTGATAAGTGCATATGCTTATTTTTCCAATAATTCATACTTTACCTCTGCATCCCTCAAGACTTTACTGAAGAAGGCAACCAACTACTCCTAATCATCGGCATTTTTCTGTAAGAGTACTATTGCAATTGTATCTCTTGAAGCAAATAAAAAAATGTAAAATACCTTGGCGAAGTCGGGGCTGATTAAAACAGGGGCTGTTGTAATGGCTTCCTTGATAGCACTGAATGAGTGTTTCGCTTCTTCAGTCCATTTTACCTCGGAGTCCTTTCTTAATATAACAATAATATGCTTTGTTATTTCTGCAAATTTTACTATAAACCTCCTGATAAAGTTTATAGTCCCAAGGAAAGACTGAATGTCCTTCTTTGATCTAGGAAGAGACAAATTTTTAATTGCTTCCACTCTTTTTGGGTCGATTTTCACCCCATCAGCTGAAACAATATGTACAAGTAATTTCCCTTCCTTAAGTGCAAAATTTGATTTCTTTGGATTAAGAGAAATGCCATATCTTCGACATTTTAGAAATGTCCTTTTTAAGTGCTGCAAATGAAGTTCATGGTTGCTCGAAAAAACAGTGATATGGTCAAGATATATCAGGACAAATTTTTCTTTCTCTCCAACGAAAGCAATGTCCATTGCCCTTTGGAATGTCACTCTTGCATTCATCAATCCAAAGGACATATTTTCATACATAAACATACCCCATGGAGTAGTAAAAGCAGTCTTTTATTTATCATTCGGATGGACAACAATCTGGTTGTATCCAGAAAACCCATCAATAAAAGACATCACCTTTGATCCTGACACCTTCTGCAAAATATGTTCCATTTTGGGCAGAGGGTGGTTGTCCTTCCTTGAGCACTTATTCAAATTTTTGAAGTCGACGCAGAGTCTGATCTCTCCATTCTTCTTTCTGACCGGTACAAGATTTGCAATCCATTATGAATATCTGAGAGGTATGATGATGCAGGCATCCAATAGTTTTTTGATTTCTCTTTCCATTGTGGGCAGCAACAAAGGATTGAAAGATCTAAGTTTCTACCTAAATGGCTTGGTATATTTGTTTAAGGGAATATTATGTTGAATTACCTCTATGTCAAAAGTCTTCAAGTCATCATATTGACAAGCAAAGATGTCAACAAACTCCTTTAGCAATTCTCCATAATCAGCCTTTTGTTTTTCAGTCAAATGTGAAGCTAAGTTAACATATTTAGGATCCTGTTCACTAGCCACATTATGCTGCAAAACTTCTTAATCTTTTTCCCCATTTTCCAATTTGATAGCCACATCATTATTATCAAAAATCCTTTCCAAAGGGACCAAACCTTTAGGAATTCTATTGATGGACAGTTGTACAATTTCATGTGTTGCGATTTTGCTTTTGAATTTTGGCTTCTCGATTTCATCATCATGTTCATTCTCCTGATCAATTTGAAAATCTACAAACTCATCTATCACTGCAATAAATCTAGTGAGTTTAGCATCGTCTTCGAAAACTTTCCAAAATTTTACATTATCAGGGAGGGATTGCCTATATTTAACTTGAATTTCATAATTCAATTTATGAGGTAGAGGAGGTATGAAAGCACAAGCCGACACAAATAATGAATCATCTAATTCATTCATTGCTCTGGGTACATATGAAATTTTAAAATCTACAAAAGTATGAATTGCCCTCAAAACTTCGTCTCTATATGCTTTCAGCCTGACATGTTTTGCTTGAAAGGACTTATTCACCTGCTGAATGATTAAATCTGCATCTCTGAATACCTACAATCTTTTAATCTCCATCTCTTTGGCTGCATTTAGCCCCGGAAGTAGTGCCTCATACTCAACAATATTATTAGTCACTTTAAAATCAAGTTTAAAGGACAAATGTGAATTTTTCTTAGAAGGGGAAATCAATACCACCCCTGCTCCTGTTGATTCTTTGGTACAAGCACCATCAACGAACATGGTCCAAAGATCATCCTCTGCTGCTTCTGTGGGCTAAACTGCGGGCTTTCTGAGCAGCAATGCATATGGTAATGAATCATCAATTTGCAAAATACAATATCCCATACATGTGTCGACATAATATATAGGATGATTGGATGGATTTTGTACATCACTAATTACATATGCCAACTGTGATTCCCTGTATAACCTTCTATTTACTTCTCCAAAAATAGGGATAGTAGCGTGAGAGAGATCCATTTGAAGAGTGCCACCTAGCCTCTTCATCCATGACCTTGATAAAAGACATCCAAATTTAGGTGGTATGTCTGCCACTACTATATCCATAACCATAGTCTTCATGGATGCTTGGGTTAAAGTTACAGCCAAGTCCTTGATCATTCCAAGACATTTGAATTTTTGAGAGTCAAAAGAGAAAAGATCGTGGTAAGACTTGGTGATATCTAGCCCAAGCTCATCCATGACCGCCTTTGGCATCAAATTGTGAGAAGCACCAGAGTCCAACAAACAGTTATGTAATGTTTTCTCATGAATATTTAGAGAGATGTAAAAGGGGGGACAGCTTTCATCTCTGTCTTCTATTAGTTGGCCCAGAGTAATGGTTGGATTTTCATCATATATGTTGAGAATATCAGTGGAAGGGGATATAGATTTGGGATCTAATTTTTTGAGGATATCCTTTTTGAACATTTCATTTTTCATTAACTCAACTAGAGGAATAGGAATCTTAATTTTCTGTATTTCAGCCTCAAAATTGAACGAATATGGGACTTTATCGGAGGCTTTATCAGATACCTTTACCTCATTTGAAGGAGATTTCTGATTTCTTTGTTGTTCAACAGGGGCCTAACTTTCTGGAGTTTGATGCTTGACAGGGGCAACAGTCTTCTTGGGAGGCGCTGATGCTTTCACTTTTGAGGAATATGTTTTTTGATTCTCTGATGTCTGATATTTTTGCTTAAAATGGGCTATGCTCTTTTTGGGAGAGGCTGGTGCATTTTGTTTGGTGGTATCAGACTTAGATCAGAGATTATATCTATTCTTATCTTCTGTCGTGAAAATGCCATCATCAATAGGATTATCTTCTGTCTGTTCAGTCATCAATGCTTCTTCGTAGTTGTGTTGTGTCAGATAAGATTTCCTTGTCTCTTCTCCAACACAATGAATATTATCTTCTCCATATTCTTGATAATCACCTTCATTTGATCCATCAAAATGTTCTGAAGAGGGGCCTTTATTCTATGATCTTCAGTAGGATTCTTTTCTCTTTGGAAAATCTGTGTTGGTTGATTATTTATTTTGAAGTTGTTTGGATTTTGATTTGGGTTCCTGCCTGCATAATCATAAGTGCCTCTTCCCTTCACAGGCTGCTTATTTTCAATATTGAGCTTAGATATCTCAGAGGTTAGAGACTCTAGCATATTAGCCATTTTATCTAACTTTGGGTCAGCATTTGATGAAGAAGAAGCTTCATTCCTTGGCTTTCTCCTATCAGAATTTCCCTTTTAACTTTTGAGAGGATAAAATATTTGATTCCACCTCAAGGGAAACATATTGCATCAGAGACAGTGTTGGTGACCTCCTTTCTCTCAAAAATAAACATAAATATGAGTCAAAAGCATCAGAATATGTGATCTTGGTAGAAGCATCTGATGGTTTTATCTCTACTGGTATTTTGCTGTACATCCGGTTAAACCTTTTAGTGAAATCAAAGACTGACTCACTATTTTGTTTCCCTAGATTTCCAAATTCTGTGATATAGTATAAAAAATCTCTTCTATCACCCCAATGTTTCAAGAAGGTCTCATCTAATTGCTCGATTCCATCTATGGAACCAGCAGGGAGTTCTTTGAACCATTTCCTAGCATGGCCATCTAAGCTTTGGACAAAAACTCATGTCCAAACATCTTCCTCTTCAATATTAAGATTTTTAGCATAACTGTAGAAAGCCTCAATATGTTCTTCAGTAGACACATCACCTTCACCTATGAATTTGGACATATGCTTCTGATAGTCTCCCGTCGGCATGGCTGATATTGGGTTTGGCAATATAAGTGATGCATACCTAGCAGCTAGGATTTGTTGCAACTTCGTCAAAGGAGGTGGTGCAGCCATAACTATCAAGGGTGAGAAAGGTGATGGTTTCTTTTTTGAGTCTTCAACACTAGAGGAATGTGAAGGAGGTGAATTTTCTAATGGGAAGGAGGTCTGATATGAGGCTCTGTAAAAATTTGCAAGCTATCCAACTAAGTTTTCTTCACTTTTAGCAGATAACTCTTGGAGAAGATGTTCAACAACAAGGAGGCTAGTATAAATGTTTAAATGATCTTTTTGTTGCTTTGAATGAAAAGACTCAAGAGAAGAAGAACTATAATTTATTTCTAAAGTCTTGGATTCTTTTTCAATCAAATTTGAATCTGTCAATTTGTCATCATTGCTATTTTCTTGTTGATACAAAGAAATTTGTTCTTCTATAGTGTTCACAGCTGGTTTTTCATCAGTATTCTTTGAAAAGAAATCAAATTTTTCTGTAGTAGATTTTCCAGAACTAAAAAGAGGATTACCTTCTATATTTGATTTTGAGGCTTGACCCTGAATTGTCTTTCCTTTCCTGAGAATTAGTTCTGGATTGGACACTGGTGTGATAGGTGATTTTTGAGGATTTTCCCTAGTATTGATCCTCTTAGGAGCCAAGATGAACTTGTGGAGTCTCCAGATAGATAATTACAACCAATTAAAATGTCTAATCTTTGTCTATCATCAAAGATCAGCTCTGTGTCGTATCCCAGGAAAGCAAAACTTAAATTTCGATCCTCGACAACGACACCAATTTGTTATCACTCCAAGAAACTCCTTAGGGTTGTAGACTAAGGATGCTTGGTAACTTAAAAATAATGTGTAAGTATGCTTGGAACAATGGGATCCTCAATGATTAATGTAATAGACAACTCATCATACATTCAAAATAAACAGTTCTTTCAGGAAACAATAATCAGATCAAGTAAATTTGAAAGGAGAGGATGAAGAACACTAGTCCAGATAACCAAATACAACCATATGTAGGGTCATACAAGATAGCAAGAAATTCTTTAATCCAAGTTTATGAGCTCAATAAAGAGATGACAGTCTTCATAAGCTAAGATAAACTGAAATAAAGTACAGAAAAGGAAACATGAATATTTTTGATATTGAAAGCAAAAGGAGACTGAAATTTTATTATGCAATAAGAGTCTATACAGTAGCATAAAATGTATTCCTAGTTTGAACCCTTGTCTCTTAGAAAAGATAGGCATTTATAGCCTTTTACAATTAGTTTTTAATATCCTGAAAACTTGGATCTGTATCTAAAAATAGCAAATCAAATTAACTAAGACAATCGATAACAAAGACTAGTGGCTAGGATAGCATTCGAACTGTCTTCTATATCAAAATTTGACATCTGTGCTTCATCAGCTTCTGGAAACTGTTGTTTCATGAAAAAGGTAAAGGAACCTGTCTTTGTAGTTGGATTTCTTCAATTACTCATAGTCGAAACTTTAGGAGACCGATTTGGCATGTGGTTTTCAAAATCTCCACGCATCCCTGATACTGAGTATTTTCTGACTAAGTAGTTAATCCTTTAATGCTATGGATCCTCTTTAAAACCTTTGAAAATTTCCCTGCTCCATCTTTAGCTTTCAAAAATTCTTTTTGTGCTTTCACCAACTAACTCGCCTTATGATTCGCTGGTTAGCTAGTGAAAGCTCTGCCTTTCACTAGCTAACTGGTTGTAATTTTACCCTTTGCGCTGGTGAAAGCTCTGATTTGGGCAAAAAGGAACTTTCACCTCCAAAACTGTTGTTTTATCAAAAAATCATCGTGTCTCTACTTTATCTCCTTGCATATTCATAGCAACCTGGGCTAGCACTTGCAGATTTGGGTGCGACTTCTGTTTCTACTTCAATTTTCTTATCTTCCTCTTAAGGCGTTTGGCTAACCACCATAGACTATTATAATCTTTAGTGATTTTCTTCTTTCTCTTCTTTTCCTTGACACTTTCATGAGCCAACCTTTCAAATGCAGCATTTTTTTCTGTGAAATTATCAGACAGTGTTTTGTATCTCTCCTTAATTACTCTTTCTAAAACCTCCTGTTGAGTAATCACTTCTTTAAGTTGCTTGATTTTCTGTGATTTCTTTGACTTTTTGCTCTTTGATGTTTCACCTTCATCAGTGTGAGTAAAAGTCTCACAATCCTGTGCAAATTCCATGGAGTGTTCAGGGATTTTAATGGCTGGACTTTCATCTTCTTGCTCTGGCTCTGTTTCCAAGTCTGTGTATGGTAGATTCAAGATATTTGTCTTCTTTTCTGTAGGCTGCTTTGAAGTGGTTTCAAAATCTAACATTTTCTTTGAATTGTGAGACTTCATGCCATAAATTCTATCTTCAGGTGGTCTTGGGATAGTTCTCCTCTTCCTCGAGCTGCTCTGAGGAGTTAGTTGCCTTTTTCCAACTCTCTTCTGCTCATTCATGGGATGAGTTTGCATTTCAAAGCCTTCCCAAAAAAGAAAATGTTGCCAAGTCCTTCCCCTTTGTCTTAGTTCCTCCAAAATTATCAATTTTATTAGGCCAAAATGACAAAGAGTGTTTTTCATACTTAGAGGTTCAGCCCTAATCTTTTTGCAGACTTTAGTTAAGCTTTTGTGCAAGAAGAAAGGTAAATTTAGGAGAGTTTTCCCTATAAAATGGTCTAAGAGCTTGAAATGGTATAGCATCAGCTTGTCATACCTCCCTTCTAAGGTTATATAGAGTTGGATGCCCTTGAATAGGTCCTGCGATTCATCTTCCAAATGAGAAACTGGCATGATTTTCTTCCATGCAACGTTTCTGAATTCTTCCTTAAGATATGCTCTGAAATTTAGATTCTTGGTTGTTGTCATTTTGAACCAACTCTGGCCTGATCTACGTAAGTTGGTCATTGTAGCAATGAAGGCTTCATCAACTATGATTTCTAAAGACCCGACACAGGCTTTATTTCCATCATATGATTTAGCAAACACTTCAGCTGTTGTTTGGTGGCAGCCATCTTGTAACTTCTCAACATATCCCATGCAACTTGCGTCTGAGAAGCATTTTTGTACCTCTGGATGTGCTTGTAAAAAGGACAGACTGTCTAATTCTTTCCTTAACAATGAACCACTTCATTTCCTTGCCATTTGCAACTTGAAACCCAGACAATTTTGCAAACAAAAACACTATAATTTGTTGTTTGAGCCAAGGTTTGGCACTGGTGAAAATTCTGGACGTTGTTTTTCAAAAATGAAACCATAACATATGCCTATGGATAATGTGTGTTGGGGATATGAATTGTCAATTTGATGTCACTAGCTGAGTAGTACCGCTCCTTTACCTGTGATGATGAATTTGAAATCATCATGTTCAGCGCCATTATCTTGTGAAGCATGCATTCATGAACATGATCCACTTTGAAATCCGATTTAGACATGCAAAACTGAATCTTCATCATTATCCACTTTCACCAACGCCTTATAATGATTATGTGACGTGTGTTGAGCATGTCATCTTTTGATTTTTGAAAATCTGGAGAAAACACACGTGTTCCGCGCTTTCACCAGCTAACGGTCTGTGGGAAAATGCTCCTTAACTGTTGAAAATCGATGCTTTGACCAGCTCATCATCAACTTTGAAACACGCGTTAGCTGTTGAAAGTCTTTTCATGAAATTTTAAAGAAAGACCTCTATGTATCGACTTATTTCTAAGATATGAATTAAAAACCTAAGTTTTTCCACTAGGAGAAATTAAAACAAAATGGAGAAAACTACCAATAACCATGCTATCAACCGCAAAATGAAACCATAGTGAATGATTCATTTTGGGAGCTAACATAAGGGACCTAGAACGGTTGCGTTAACTTCCACCTGACTAGTACCATACTGGTTTACTTTCTCAAGACCAACACAACTCTCTGACCTAGGAATGAATTCTAGTCAGGATGGTAGGTGGGGAGGCTCCTCAAAAGTTAATGAGGGATGGGGGTGGACCGCCCAACTGTAAGGCTCCCAGACCCGACCAGGGACGGCGAAATTTGTGCAACATGCAATATTGTGGAGGGATGCAAGAAAGGAAGTGTGCAGGTTGGAAGAGGGGGGGCTGTGAAGATTTCAAAGGAGAACCTTAGCTCTCATATCAAGTCAGGAGAAGGAGAGTACCCTTCGTCCTCATATATTTTTCTGTATCGAGAGAAGGAGAGTAACCTTCGTCCCTAACTTCCATTGAGCTGGAAGTAAGCGACTAAATCTCAGAGCATTGTGGTCTAAGCTTGGGGGTGGCTAGTGATAAATCTGTTGGGAGTGACTGAGCCTATGGTTGGGTGGAAACAAGAACCCCTCTCAGTAGTCGCATCACGCGTTGTGATTCTGATAAGTGTTTTATGCCTTGTATTTTGAATTGAATATCATGGATACATGCTCATGTTTATAAGCCCAATAAATGGTTTCTATATGGAATGATTTCCTGGTGTTTTAGATTGGAAATAATGAATGCATGTGTATACTTATATTCCATAGTTGGGTTCTGTATAAAATGAGTAAGTTCGGAGAATGAGTTCGTTCCACTGAGAATCATCCCATTTGCCTAATTCTCATGATGTTCTGATTTAATTCCTTGAAATCACCTTCTCCAAGGAATTTCATCATATCTCAGAGTCATAGTAAGCTCCTTGGTATGGCTACCACTACGGTAAACCCACGATTTTACCCTGCCTCGGTGTCATAGCTCCTAACTCGGTGAGTTAGGAAGGCACTTTGTTCAGGTCAATAGTCTGAGGACTTTGAAACGTACCTGAGCCCTTATCCATAAACCCGACTAAGAGTAGGGATAATTTGCCCAAGAATTGTTTGAAGGTTTAGGTGACCTTGGTCTGGGAACCTTGTGCAAGAAGGAGTTAGTGTTCAAAGGTTTCAGAGCCACAAAATATCGAAGCTCTAAGAGGTTGAATTTTGTTTCCCAAGTTCAGAAAGGATAGTGATTTTAAATAACAAAAGGGAATATCCTTTTATTTTGGAGACGAACGGATGAGATCCTTTGGGAAGGATCCGAGGTCTGTCACGACCATTAGATTTGAAGAGGGAGCATAGGCATTAACACCTTGACTCCTTCAGTCTTCGCAAGTAGCGATGAAATATGGACCGTAGATTCAAGGATCTATCGGGACCCTCCTTGACCATGGATCTGATGCAAGTGGATTACCAACAAGACTGAGTAGGAGAGTGGACTCATCAAGTCCTGAAAGTTCTGAAATGATCAAAATCATCCATCGTAAGAAGACATGTGGCGAGAGATTAGCATTTCGCTGACTCTCTACTGAAAGAAGTCAAAGGGTAGAGTTTTTTGAACTCGTGATACCCGAACTCGCGATTCGATATGAACCGTCAGATCACAAGAAAGCCATGACTGTTGATCTGGGTGAGGGGATATCGAGAGTTTGGGGATCGAGATTTCAAAATATAGGTGTTGGGTTGTGTTACAACTTCACAAAATGAGAAGTCTCGATGACTTCAAAGATTAAGCCTCATGTCATGGCGATTGGTTGTATGGGTGAAAAATTAAGGGAGGAGCTAATGGATATCGGGATTTCGGGGAACGAAGAGTTAGAGCTGGCTCATGTTCATTATACCGATACATGAAACCATGACATGATCATAGCCATCAATCGAGGGGATAGCGCAGGACCGTAGATCTAGCCTTGGAGAGAAACCGAAGGTCGGGGATTCGAGGAATCAGGAGTCAGGATTGACTCGCATGCAGAAGTCCCGAAGTCCTGAAATGCGAAGCGCCTTTTTATAGGCATGTAGTCACAACCTGTGGCTGCATAGGTGAATATCCTGACTTGTGCATATTCTCACTGGTGGGGTTTCAATAGGGTATGTAGATCAAATAGTGGGATTTTAGTAGGAAATCGAAGAGCTAATCTGTCTCGTGAACGAGAAATTTTATTTATCTCTCACACGAAGCGTGGGGGTGTTATAGATGTGAAAATAGTACACAATTTTCTTTAGTGTGTTTTATGCAATTACTCTAGGTGTCACTACTTGGAACCTCTCATAAAAGGATTTATAGAAAAAATGGCATACCTTGTTGAATTCTGGCTTATTCTAGAGAGCAAACTTGTAGAGCATTCCCCACATGGAATATTTGTTGTATGTATCTGAAAATTGTACACATAATAGTATAGACTATACTATAAAAAATACATTTGGTCTTACTGAATTTTGATCTTTTATGAAGAAGTTATGACATTTTTACCCGAAACACATGTTTTAGAATAGTTTCAGGACTAGCCACAAACCTTATTTTCCACGGAGTGTAACTCCAAAAATACAATGACCCACAAACGAAAATTTGTACCACATCTACTTGTATATGTTTCCTCAATGGAGTCCCAATTTCATAGTCTGAATCATTCTAGAAAAAAATTTATTGCAAAAATGGTGAGATTACCTGTAAATAACATACCTTAGAAAGCATGATCAAAGGAATTTATCCTCCCTTGAATTTCGATCTTCTTTACTTCACCTTCCCTTAGAAATTGGGCTTAGACATACTTTGGTTACCTTAGTCACTTGTAGATATTCAATATTCTCAAGTGTGATTAAAATGAGAGAGCCTTGCCTCTTATTTATACTTTCATGTAGCTTCCTTAAGGGGTTACCTTTTGACCATCTTAACCCACTTTCCATATTTTAGGGTTAAACCACTTCTAATTTATCCATTAACTTTATTATTTAAATAATTTATTTTCTATTCACTTTGAATTATAGTACACTCATCACTTCACTTTATTATTTACCTTCTAAAATCTCTTAAACCACTTTGACTACTTTAACCTTTTGGGGCTTCTAGATGACTCATGAGGGTTCTCCAACTTCACATGGCCATAACTCTCTAATTGTGAGGATTTATGTGACGTTACACATACCAATGAAAATGGCATGACATGTACTATCCATATAGAATAGTATTTCCTACAAATATATCAAAACACATACAATTATCCATCAAACTAACTTGGGTCCATTAGCCAAACCTGAGTTCTCCAACTTCTCATGGCCATAACTCTCTAACCATGAGGCGTTATGTGATGTTCCACATACCACTGGAAATGGAATGACATGTACTATCCATATATAATAGTCTTACCTTAAAATATATTAAAAATCATACCATTATACATGAAACAACCTTGGGTTCATTACCCAAACCTTGGTGCTACTGGAATTCGCTACCGAACTTTCTCCAAGGGTTGACATCAATCACTAAGGGTTGACATCAATATACAATATCACTCTCCAATGGTTGACATCAATGACAACCAACAATCCATAACAACTGTCCATCAACCTAAGCCAACTCTCTGACAATATCCCCCTTTGGCATTGATGGCAACACTTAGTCATGATAACATTCATACTATACTCCTCATTAATGTTTCTATTTGTCCCCCTTTGACATCAATGACAAAGGGCATCTCCCTTTGGGGCTGCTCCCCCTAACTGAACTCTCCTTGAGGTTTCTCCCCGTGTCTACATGCCTTTGATGTTTCTTTGTGTTTATAAGCCTATGATTACTCTCTCTCCCTTCATATGAATAAATCTTCCACTTTGACAAAGGGTATCACTCTGAAGTCATATTTCTCATTCTTCCCTTGTGACAATCGCTCCCCTTGGAAACATGCCTCTATGCTCTCTCTCCAAGAATTTACCTTTGCATATGATAAATCTCTCCCCATTTGTCATCAATGGAAAATGTATCTTTCCATCCAGGGATGCTCCCCCTAAAAGAACTCTTCCTGAAACTGATCTCCCAACCTGAATTGTCCTATTTATGGTGCTTCCTTGTGTACATAGAAGACATATAAGATAAGCATTCAAAAACATTCATTTTGGAGTAGAAATTACTCCTAGTCTCTGGCGAAGATACTCAAAGGCTTCCTGTGGAAGCGGTTTTGTAAAGATGTCTGCCACTTATTCTTTTGTGTCCACATATTCAACTCAGATGTTCTTCTCTACAACCTATTCCCATAGAAAGTGATACTTGATTGGAATGTACTTTGTCTTGGAGTGCATCACCAGGTTCTTTAAGATATTGATGGCTCTTGTATTATAACAATAGATTGGAATGGGCTCATCATACTCAACCTATATATCTATCAAAGTTTGTTTCATCCATAGAACCCATGTACAACTTCTTGTTGCTGCAATATACTCTGCCTTGGTTGTAGATAAGTATATTGATGATTGTTTCTTTCTTAGCCATGATACTAAACACTCACCCAAGTAGAACGTTGCTCCATTGGTGCTTTGTCGGTCATCAATGCAACCTACCCAATATGTATCTATGTAGGAAATAAGTGATAGATCCTTTCCTTTTGGATACCATAATCCAAACTCTTATGTTCCTTTGAGATATCTGAAAATCCTCTTTACTGCTAATACATTTGATTCTTTTGGTGCTTCTTGAAATCATTCCACCTGTCCAACTTCCTACATTACATATGGTCTGGATGTTGTCACATATAGTAAGCTACCAATCATTGACCTGTATTGCCTCTGATATGTAGACTTTGAATCATCATCTTTGCTCAACTTGCAATTGGTTTGCATATGAGTGGTAACTAGTTTTCAATCTTCCATTCCGAACCTCTTTAGCATTTCTATGATATACTTAGTTTGAGAAATAAAAATTCCTTGGTTTCTTTGACATATCTGAAGACCCAGAAAGAAGGATAATTCTCCAATTAATGACATTTCAAATTCATTCTGCATATCCTTTGCAAATTTCTGGCTTAACCTGTCATTAGTGCTTCCAAAAACAATATCATCAGCATAAATTTAAATTAATAGAATACTACCTTGAGTTACCTTGACCTAGAGGTTGATGTCTGTGCTTCCTTTCCATAGTTCATAGGGAGTTTTATCATTATTGTTTATGAACATTACTCTATTTTGAATGTGAACTATTGTATGCATTGCATGTGTCCAAACAATATCTATCAATTTGGAATACATTAGCATTTTTCGAGCCATTTCCTGTGTAATTATCATCCATTATGATAATTTTCCTTTGTCTTTGAACCACTCTTTGAAACAATCTATGAATCCATTCTCTCATCCATACTGTCCAAGACTCTACTTGCGCAATTGTCCATAATGCTGACCCATTTATCACTATACTATCATGAAGTCTTGATTAATCCATCAAATTGTACTTTTGCTAACTGACTTCTCTGGATCTGTCTTCTCAAACTATGCAAGTTGATCAGAGGATGGTTCTTTGGTTTGTCATAGCTATCGCATAGATTCCCCTGGTCTAATATTCATATTACCTAGGAGTCTCTAGGCCGAATGGCTCAGAACAATTCCTACTTTGATGTGTATTCATCGTCATCTTCATTGGTAGATTCATCATCTCTCTGAGCTCTAACTTCTTTCTTTCTGTCAATAGATTCATCTTTCATTACAGTGCCTGAAAGTACAATCTCTTGAACTTGTTCCTTATTTACCTGTCCTTCTTTTCTTTCAGTTATTTTCCAAACCTTTCTGTATCTGACATCTTTCTTTTTCTCTGTAGAATTTTCTTCATCTCGTTTTATTGTCAATCTTGTGATCTTTGGGACCTAGTCTTTGATCACCCGTTCTTTGTGTTTTCTTATCCATACTTTCTTATATCTTATATCAATGTTCTCTTTCATGGAAGTATCGATCATGCTTCTACAATCACTAGCTATGTGTCCATAGTTATGACATTTGTAACATTCAATGTTATGTGGGGCCACATATGCACTTCTTGCTTGAACATTTCTTTTATAATCCCTACAATCTGCAACCTTATGTCCAAAATTAGTACAATAAAAACAATGACCATAAAATACATTTGCATACCTCAGAGTGAATGATCTTCTTTGTGGTGTAGTCCTTCTGAATTTTTGCCTTGATTGATCATGATCATGATTGAATCTTCTTTGTGGACTGAACACGAATGGTCTTCTTGGAGATGTATCTTGAATAGTTTTCTTAGATTCTAGTTGACCATGATTCCTTCCTTTGATTAATTTTGCATAACTCTTTCTCTTTTTTTCATTCTTATTTTCTAGCAACCTTGAGTGCTTCTCTTCATTCTCTATAACTGATGTGGATGTTTCTGTCTCTTCAACATTCTTGTTGAGCTTGATGATTTTACTTCTCAATGTGACAACTTCTTCTTCAATCTTCTCAACCTCTTCTTCTTTCTTCATTATCTGAGACTTCATGACTTCTTCTATTCTTTTCACTTCTTCAAGATGAATCTTCAAGTCCTTTCTCTTCTTCACCAAACTCTGCCTCAAGCTGGTTTATATTGTTAGTTCTTTTCTTAATATGATCTTTCAATATCTTCTCTCTCATTTCTTCTTCTTCCTTCTGTGCTTCTATGCTGGCTTCCAAATACTGCTTTTGATATTCAAGATTTTCTTCAGTCTTTCTGGCTTCTTCTAGCTGAGTTCTTAAGTTCTCGATGACCTATTGGGATTGTTAAAAAATGTGAACACTTTCCTTTTGTTTCATCAATTCTTTATTGAGTGACTTGTTTTCTTCTCTTATTTCATCTAAATCACTAATCAATTATGCTTCATAATTGTTTTCCTTTTCAATTAGTTTTTCTGTCTCATTTCCTTCATGGTATTTTATTTCAATATGTCCATGTTTTTCATAATTAAATCAAAACAACATACCTTTGGTGATTATGTACTCTTCATCTTATGAATCTGTTTGACATGGTGAACATACTTCTTCTTGATCTGTATCTACATATTCTTTGGAATTCTCTAAATCTGTGATGGGTGAAGAATATATGGCATGTAACTTATCTCAAAGTTCTTTGCTTGATGAACATTTACCAACCTTTTCTCTTACCGGATTAGGTAATCCATCCCAGATGAAATCCATTGTTATTTTGTTATTCTTCTTTATGGTATACCTAGGGAGGTAATATGGGGTACCTAGGGAGGTACCCAATGGAAATGTAGTTATGTTTTATTAGTGGAAGTCATTTAATATATGGGAATGTGGTCATTCAATGTAAGGTGGACTAGGTCCACTATATTAATAAAGGCCCACTATGGTAGTTGGATGTA
>JZKD02S1993205.1:1189443-1205521 GCA_000966675.3 Picea glauca | reverse complement strand
TGTATATCGCCATCCACATCATATAGAGATGCAAAAGTCATCAAGGCAAGGGCATGTGCATGAACACATTTATGC
This sequence comes from Picea glauca, assembly GCA_000966675.3. NCBI lineage: Eukaryota > Viridiplantae > Streptophyta > Pinopsida > Pinales > Pinaceae > Picea > Picea glauca. Next base: position 1,205,446 of record JZKD02S1993205.1, on the reverse strand, counting down.
ACCAGCAAGGCACCAGACAGGAAAGATACAGATAAAGACAGGGCAACCGCGACATGATGAAAATAAAGATAAGGGTGCAAAGGTAGCTGATAGACATCATGTTCGACTTCCATTGGGATGGATGGATGGTTGTACTTGGTACCAGTTTGTTACATTGCTTAGCCGGTCATATTGTATGGTTTCTTCTAATGTTTCGAGGATGAAACATGTGAAGGGGGATGGAATGTGGTATACCTAAGAAGGTAATATGGGGTACCTAGGGAGGCACCCAATGGAAATGTAGTTATGTGTTATTAGTGGAAGTCATTTAATATATGGGAATGTGGTCATTCAATGTAAGGTGGACTAGGTCCAATATATTAATAAAGGCCCACTATGGTAGTTGGATGTAATAAATGTGAGAAGGTTCTCTAGAAGGTTCCTAGGAGATAGGGAAAGATATATAAAGAAGTCTAGGCAATGTAATGAAACATAATGAAGAATATTGTGATTGTACAAGCAAGGATTGCTTGAGGAGTTTTATCCTTCCATAAGGATTAATATATGGTGTTAACCTACCTCAAGGGTTTTCTCTATTTCTTGTGTTCATGTTATGGTGAATGGTTTATGGTTTATTCTTGGTATTATTGAAGTATATTTTCAGATCTGGTATAGGTACTTAACATTCTTCAATTCCTTCTTGGCTACAGTCTTTTCCCTTTTTGACCTATCATATCCTATAACAACTGATATCCAAATATAATGTCCCTGTGCCTGTAAAAATACTTTCGTCCTTCTACTCTACATCTCATACTTAAAACCATTCTGACCATTAAACATTGGTACTCCATTCTCAGAATAATCCATGATCTCCTTCCAGTGGTTAAACTGTTTCCTAAAGGAACCGACTTTGATACCAATTGTTGAATTACTGAGAGGGGGGGTGAATCATTAATAGCTCAATTTAATCCTTTTTCACCATAAAATGAAAGTGTTATATCAATATAGCATTATCATCCAATAGTTGCAGAGTAAATACAAAATGAACAAATGAGCAATCACACACATACACAGTACGCCAGTGTTTTACGTGGAAACCCAAAGCGAGAGAAAACCACAATTTTTTTTTTCTTATATTTCTTTAAGAATTACATTCATTTGGAAGCACCAACTTCCTTTTTTTTCCAGCTGCAACTGGAAGGAGGCTCCAACCCCCTAGTTTCTCAAGCTACAACCTAAGGGAAGCTCCAACTCCCCTATTCTCTGGCTACAACCAGAAGGAGGCTACAACCCCCTATGTCTCTGACTACAAGCGAAAGGTGGATACAACCACCTATCCTTGCTCCATCCAACCGTCCTAATGTATAAGTAGAATGATGGAACCACTGTCACACTATCACTATAATATATATTGCTATAAACTTGTACCAATCAACCTGCACCAAACAACCTATACTAATAACCTGAACCATGCATCGACCATGCATCAACCTGTACCTCAACTTGTAATCAACCTGTACCATAAAAAAGTGCATCAACCATGCACCAACTTGCACCAAACAACTTGTAATAAATATGTACCATAAATAAGTGCATCAACCATGCACCAACCTATACCTCAACCTATACCATGAACAAGTGCATCAACCAAGCATAACACAACAACTCATAATCATCACCAAGATCAATATGTTCTTATAATAATATACCAATAAAAGTATGCTACATCATCCATAAACCATGTGTCAACAATACTACTGACAAGTGCCTCCAACCATGTACCAAGTATGTACCAATCATGTATCAAATACTCATCAACTATGACTCATCAAGATGTACCAACATCATCAGCTATACACCTCATGTATGTGCCAACTCATCAACTACTTGTCTCAACCAAAAGCCCTCATAAATTTCATCCTCTAAATCTTATTTGTAACTCTGTAATAGACCTGGTGTATATGATCACATACCTGCAAACATTCCTTAACTTTAACAACAAGAGACTAGGATTTTCATCAAACTTTACTTTAGTCTCACATGACTAGTTTTGGATTAGTCAACAACCCTAACTTGAAATAATCATAACTATGTACCTGTAATGAATAAAGATCTGAAAATAGTACACAATGTTCTTCAGTGTGTTTTATGCAATTCCTCTAGGTGTCACTACTTGTAACCTCTCAAAAAAGGCATTATAGCAAAAATGACATACCTTGTTGAATTCTGGATTATTCTACGGAGCGAACTTGTAGAGTGTGCCCCGCACAGAATATTTGTTGTGTGGATTTGAAAATTGTACACAGAATAATATAGACTGTACTATAAAAAATACATTTTTCTTACTGAATTTTGATATTTTATGAATAAGTTATGACATTTTTACCCGAAACACATGTTTTAGACTAGTTTCATGACTAGACACAAACCTTATTTTCTACAGAGTGTAACTCCAAAAATACAACGACCCACAAGCTAGAATTTTTACCACGGCTACTTGGATATGTTTCCTCAATGACCTCCCAATTTCATGGTCTGAATCATTCTAGAAAAACATTTATTTTGAAAATGGTGACATGACCTGTAAATAACATACCTTAGAAAGCATGATCAAAAGAATTTATCCTCCCTTGAATTTAGGCCTTCTTTACTTCCCCTTCCATCTGAAATTTGATTTAGATATCCTTTGGTTACCTCAGTCACTTGTAGGTATTCAATATTCTCAAGTGTGATTAAAATGAGATGGTATTTCCTCTTATTTATACTTTCATGTAGCTTCCTCAAGAGGTTACCTTTTGACCATCTTAACCCACTTTCCTTATTTTAGGGTTAACCCACTTCTAATTTCTCCATTAACTTTATTATTTAAATAATTTATTTTGTATTCACTTTGACTTATCATACACTCATCACTTCACTTTATTATTTACCTTCTAAAATATCTTAAACCACTTTGACTACTTTGACCTTTTGGGGCTTCTAGATGACTCATGAAGGTTCTCCAACTTCAGATGGCCATAAATCTCTAACCGTGAGGAGTTATGTCATGTTCCAAATAAAACTAGAAATGTCATGACATGTACTATCCATCTAGAATAGTCTTTCCTACAAATATATCAAAACACATACCATTATCCATCAAACAAACTTGGGTTCATTACCCAAACTTGGGTTCTCCAACTTCTCATGGACATAACTCTCTAACCATGAGGAGTTATGTGACGTTCCACATACCACAAGAAATGGAATGAAATTTACTATCCATATAGAATAGTATTACCTTCAAACATATTAAAATTCATACCATTATACATGAAACAACCTTAGGTCCATTACCCAAACCTTTGTGCTACTCGAATTCGCTACCAGACTTTCTCCAAGGGTTGACATCAATCACTAAGGGTTGAGATCAATATACAATATCACTCTCCAATGGTTGACATCAATGAAAACCAACAATCCATACCAACTTTCCATCAACCTAAGCCAACCATTTGACAGCTGCAACCCTCAAATAGTCAATAAGGGAGTAATGTAAGGCATTGAAAGAACTTCAAGACTACCTTGTTTGAACAACCACAAATGAGTATAAAAAATACTAGATATTCTCATAAGACTTTAGAGGGGGAAATTACATAGTTGTGACCACAAAAGGGGAAAAATTTTCTAATTGTAAGAAATGGTTTAACATTGACCCATGCATGAAAGAGAGTGTGGTTAAATTATGTATTGTAAGCAAATTCTAAAGTGGGAGGTAAGGAAATATCTAAAAGGTCTTCCCTAACATCATATTGTGAAATATTAGATTATGTATTTCTCTTTAGCAAACTCTTCACTATTGCACCCACCAACTTATATCACCTAGTTTTAATAGGCCCAACAATTTATTCTTGGGTATCTAAGAACTTATCACTTCATGATGGGATAGTAGGGAACAAGCTCGGGTTGGATATGTTAGACACATTTCTCATAGGCTCAAGAAAATGCCTAAATTTAGGTTTTTCCCTTGTATGCCCAACTTCACTTATGGGGTTAGGAATAATTATAGGAGACATACATCCCTCAACATATATAAGTTTATATTGAAAATAATTCTTTATCACTTACTCAACAAGAAATTTTTCTTATTCCCTTGCATTGTGAACAACCACATACAACCCTTGTTTCAGAAAAATCACCCCAATCATTTATAGGGCATTCCACCTCCTGTGACATCATAGATGTGGATTGTTCTAGGCAATTTTTTTCATATAAAGTTCTCCCATATACATCACATGGAATATTTTTTAAAAGTAGCCCACATTGAAATGGACAGATTCAATTAAACACGATTTGAGAGGCATGAGCCTGCATAATTTACAATAATTTTAAAGTAATCAATCTGTAAGTGTGAGTAAAAACACTTTATAATTTAAGAAAGCTACATAGATGTTTTCTTCCCGACTTTTAGTATCAATGTTATCATGATGTCATCATTGAATTGATTTAGATTTCAATACATGTATTGAATTCACAATCTCAGAGTTAATTTGTTCATAACTCCTACTAATTTATGCCCTAATTAATAGGGATTATTTTAAAATGTACATGTTCCAATATTGAAGTGACTAATGATGGTGGTGAAGCTCAATTCTGATTAAAATCACTACTAATGGTATAATCATTTACAATGGTTTTTGATCTAGGTTCTTGTAAAATATTATGAGTGATATGTGGCCACCATTTTAAGGATTGATGCACCAAAGTTAGTTCACTACATCCATTTCATGTTCTATGCCTGAAATATGGGGTATTAGGCCATAAAAATTTCAATTTTATCTCCGGAGGATACGTGCAGAGACCAAACCACCACAACAATGGGATATGGTTGTAATTTTAAGGTTTACACTACAACATTTTACCAAGGCCAAAAGACATAGTTGTAGGCCATAAGATTGTTAAGTTTTTACTGTTGTTACTAGGCTATTTCCAAATCACATGAGAATTCAATGCATTTCCAAAAAAATAGCATAAAGAGGATCATTGAAAGAAACACAATCACAAGGTACACAACATTTTATCCTGGGAAACCCTCATGGGGGAGAAAACCCAGCAAAAAATTCCTCAATAATAAATTTCCAATACAATGCCAAGACTAAGACCAAAACACAAATAATAAACTAAGACTGAGCATGTGCCTCTCTTCTCCTTCCTCCTGCAACTGTAACTCCCTTCAAGATATGTGCACTAGATGAGTGAGAGTGAGTGTGTACAAGTGAGGCACCATCCTCACATATAAATACTAGTTGAGGAGGCGCTAGGGTTATGTATCTTCACTTAGTAGGGCCGACTTCTTCTAGAAATGGTTAAAACCACTTTATAAAAACTAGGGGCCAACTTCACAAATACCACCATACAAATATGGTTTGACCAATCCACAAAAGGGGATTTGATCTTATACAAGACTCGACATGATTAATCTGCAAAATGGGATTTTATCTATAAGATAATAACTCAAATATAATTAGAATATTCTTTGAAGTTCAATATTTCAACACTCCCCATTAACGAGAAGGGTATTCCACTAACATGATCTAACACAACATCATCAAAATAAGGAGAGAGCATCATCATCGGTATCATCTGGAACACTAACTGGCACATCTATAAATAATCAAAAGTTTTTCTCATCATCAATATCATCATCGCTTATAGCATGGAGCTGGAGAAAAATCATCACCACCATCATCAACAACAGCATGAAGATGAACCATCAACATCAATAGAATGAATCTAGAACAAAAACATCATCAACAACATGAGGTTGGAACATCATCAAAAACAACACAAGGCTGAAACAACATCATCAACAACATGAGGTTGGAACAACAACATCAACAACAACATGAGGCTGGAACAACAATGCTAGAGTGGCAAAACCCCCCTTAAGACTACACTAGGGTTCATAATGTAGGGATATCACAACCATCTAAAAGTCTCCTACTTTTCTAACTACCCCAAACATACTCTAGAATTATGCAAGAAAAGTAAAATGAGAAGGATCTAGTAATTGTACCTCTACTCCGCATTCGGTGTTGATCCTCTCATTCTTGATAACTTCGTTGAATACAAACCTCCTCCCAAGGTTGGCCTACATTCAAAGATAGACAAATAGAAAGCTACAAGCATACATTTCTTACATAAATAAGGGTTAGATGTTATAATAAAAACATAAAACAAATGCAAACATTCGACACTTCATGTTTTGGGACAGGAAAAGTACTTCTTTTATTGATAATACAATGATCACTTACAACCAAAGTCAACTACTGCTCCTCAAACCTGGTCCGGGCTCCTCTTCACCAATCTCCAAGTGAACCTCCACATATCTTTCTCCTCTAAACCTTCTTCTCGGGAAATCTAATGGGTTCTTATGGAGGAAAAAGGGAAAAATGAGGAATTTTGAGGCAATTCTCACAACAACGCTGCAAATTCTTGGGGCAAGGAGGTGATGTGAAACGGGAAGAGTTTCACTGTTCTTATGTATAGATATGGAATGAGACCCCAACACCTCCTTTTATATGGCAAAAGGATGGTTATTCGGTTGGGTGACAGGATATAGGTGGTGGATTAGTTGGGAAACTACCCAATAGCCCATAATCTCAACGAATTCCTTGTAACTTTTTACTTTTTTCAACTTTTGCAAGTATACGCAGGATGTAGTGGTTTATCATGCATATGTACATGGGCTGTAGTGGTGCAGAAAGCATATGTATGCGGGCAGTAGTGGTGCATGGCACGTACATATTCAAAAAATGGTTTTTTAGAAGAGCAACTCAGTGATGGCTTGGAAAAAAATGCAAGTAAGAGGGCCAAATGTCAGGTATGCATATGTAGAAAAATTTAGGGTTATAACAGATGCCCCCTAATCTATGAGGTTATAAGAGCATCTGATGGCCGAAATACATTACAAAATATTCACCAATGTATGAAACAAGTGAGCCCGAGACTAGAGTTCGGGAGGTGCCATCTATAAAAATAACAATTGTCTCTCCGAGGTGGGCATACCCATGCTTGGGATGAAATAAAACATGGATGGCAATCAAATACACTATAGATCCATGTCATACAACTATATAAATTGTAGCCATGAGAAAGACACAACAGATCTACATCTCAAAATCAAATATATACAAGTATAGTATCCATCTTCAAGAAGCCAAGAATGCCCAATGGTTGGAGATGAGGTCTTAAGAGATCGAGAAACAACTTCAAGATATTCAAAAATTAGGTAGGAGTACAATGTGAGTGTATGAATTCACTACCCAAAGGTCTCCGTGACTCATTGGGAAAATACAAGAGGATCTCGATGATCAGGAAGAGAAATTCATTGATTTCGAACAAGGACTTGATTGGACTTTTGGGATGGCTGGGCATGAGGTTAAGAGGCAAACTATAGAAAGGTCGACTCATGCTGGGTGAAACTTCCCTTGGAAAATAGCATGAAAGATGATCAGACTCAAGAATCATGACATTGACATAAGTTCACAATGCAAGAGGAAACACAAACTCTCCATGTGTTTGGAAGAGTAACCAAACAGAGGAGGACACAACTCTATGTAGTGAGAACAACTTCCTAAGGTCATATTAGATCCCAAATATTGACAAACAAATGGAAGGATGTGCCTTTTCCAAGGGCAACTCATTGTGCTACCAAAAAAGAATATATATTTCCTGTCCCCTCTTTTTGGGTTTTTTTATTTTTTTTGTCTTTTTCAATTTTTTAAAGAGCTTGAAAAAGAATAAAATAATTCTACGTTACAAAGGAGGAATGAGTGTCACAAGAATACTAGTTCCAAGAGAAAGGAACACGCTAATTCTTGGATCAAGGAGACATGTGCAAGAAAAGGACACTCGGGGAAAATTCATCCATGGGTCAAGGTGTCAGGTCGCAGAGGCAAAGTGATACAAGGCTTGTGGATAAGGCATGTTTTAAAGGTTCAGTTGAGATAAACATGGAGCCAACTATTATAACCCTAATTTGCACCAGAAATGCTTACCTGGCATCAATCCATCTCATATTCCTTCTTTGCCAAGCCACTACTAAACAAATATTCTTAAAAACACCCTTTTTTTAAAGGCACATGCACCCTGCTCCACTAATGCACGTGTGTACACGCTAGTTGACTCACTACAACCCATGTGTACCTACAAAAGCACGAAAAATGGAAAGTTGTTGACGGAACACAAAGTTTTGGGTAAGTTAACTAAACCTTTCAACCATGCATAGTCGGTCACTCGACCAAATACCTAGCCCTTTCTAGCCTATAAAAGAAGGGATAGGGGTCCCATTTGAAAGGAGGAAAATCATAGTAAAGAAACTCTACCCGATTTAGTATTCCCCTTGCCCCAACCTTTTGCAACTATTGTGTGAAGAAGAATCCTATTTGAAAGCAGTTGGAGCACAGTTGAAGAGGAGTTGTTATAACCTAAATTTCACCACATATGATTACCTTGCATCAGGCCAACTCATATCCTTTCTTTGCCAAAAACACTAAACAACTCTTTGAAATCCTCTTGTGTAAAGGCCCACGCGCCCTAACTCACTATTGCACACATGTACACACTGGATGACCCAAAAAAAACCACGTGGACCAACAAAAGCATGAAAAAAGAAAAGTTGCCAATGGAACAAAAAGCTATGGGTGAGTTAACTAAAAATCCCGGCCATGCATGGCCGAGGGTTCGTCCAAATACCTAGCTCCTTCTAGCCTATAAAAGAAGGGGTAGGGGTACCATTTGGAAGAGGAAAAAATATAGCAAAGAAACTCTGCCCATTTACGTATTCCATTGTCCCAACCCTTTAGCCTTTCCTAATGCCAAAGGATATTTAAAGCAAAGAAGTTGAAGGACAGAAGAAGAGGAGCCCAGGATCAAGTTCAAGGAGCGGTGGCCAGTCTCAACTTTTGTAAGTTGACTCATTTTAAGTAATAAAGAGAATTCTTTTCCAGTCCCAATTCATGAACTTTTTATGGTTTGATTAGTTTATGTTTGATTTCTAACCTGTTAGTATATAAGTAGTATGCATGCATAGTTGTTGCTCGTCTTGAATGCAGATCAGCTTGGGAAGGAGAATTGCGAACAAGTAATCAAGTACAATGGAGGATCGACATCAAACGCCGGTAACGAGGTAGGTTGATATTTCCATGCATTTACTAAGAAAAGGGGATTTAAATCTAGGGATGAAAGTAGAAAGTAATTTGCATGAAAGGGTATATCTGAAACAACACGCATGCGAACGCGTGCTGAAAGGGTATATCTGTTGATATTCAGAACGTGTTCGCATGCGTGTTGTTTGAGTGACAGTCGCGTGCTTGTACAAGATACTTTTTTTTAAGGGTGAGGCAGTCATCCTCTCCTTTGATAAGAAGTATTCCTCTTAGGTGTTTGAGTCTCTATTTGAATAGTCAGTAGCTTAGGATTATTCTTACCCTTAGCTTGCTTTTTCTCATTTAAAACGTTGTCAGAATTTTTTTTTTTTTTTTTTCGGTTTTTAGACAAGTGTGAGAGTCATTGTTTTTACAATTTCTATTGTGTGATTTTTTTTAAATCTGATTCTTTGTAATCTGCGCTTTAAGACAGAATTTTTTTTTTTGGTTTTTTGCTTGTCGGTATTTTCCCTTTCTTGCTTTACTAGCACTTAAATAAATAAAAATTCTCTTTTCATTTTTCTTCTTTGGTTGAAGGGTGTGTTTCTGCATCATTAGCTAGGGAAAAGTCTTTCATTTCATAAGTTTTTTCAGTTCACTTAGATCATAAGTAGCTCATAGTCGAGTGAAATTCCTTTGAGTTTGTTGTCCAAAATCTTAGAAAAGTTAAAAAGTCTTTCTTTTGAAAAGTTGTTGAAATTTTGCATTTAGTAAAAGTTTTGTTTCCAGCTTTTTTATTCATTTTTTGCTTTCGTCTTGTACACATCATCAGTTTCACCCTCATACCCCTTGACGTAAGACAAAGCCATAAAAGTAACACTAAATTTAAAATCTACTAGACTTTTATGTTTGTAGGGTTCACAAACTAGTTCAGGACTAGGGCCTTGGATTAGGTTGGAGAGGAAACTCTTCAAGGCCATTTAAAATCAAACATTGGAGTCTGAGATAGGGAGTGTCTAAGTCTAGTTTCATGGAAGTTATCCAGGACCCCCCTCTAACATAGGGGATAAACAAGAGGTCACGTGCGGAAAGGTAGCGGAGATAACCCATCCAAAGATGAACCAATCGTAGTGGAGAACATATATAGAGGGCTTGTTTTGGGATTCTGTCGTTTGCATTTACCATGGGGATTCATGGGTCTTGAATCCATTTGAGGTCCTTAGTTGTCTTCCAGACCATTTTCTCTCGATACCCTTAACAAGTTTTGGGCTTGATACCTTGCTCATTGTGATCTACCCAACTTTTGACTGTACCCGCCTGGTGACTATTCGCGTGCTGGCAACCTAGTTGCCAATCTTTGTTAGGAACATACACAGGTGATTGTGGGGGTATACCGCGGTACCTAGGACAGACATCAGGCCACGCTTTGTAGAGTATACTTGGAGGGTGCTTCCATGTTCGAGTTTCACTTTCACCAGTAAGTTTCTCTAGTGTTGGTTGCTGTAACTGTTCTTCCAATTAATTTAGTGTTTGCTTGGCTTATCTTCTAGGAACTTTTTTCTTAGTGTGTGTTACTTTTGAGAATTTAGACTACCTTAGAGTGTCTTGGATCTTCTCACATAGTGGAGGATCCTGAGCTCCATCGGTCATGAAGGCTTCTTGGCCTGCCGCCGGTTACACTGGAGCCACCCCCACCACCATTAAGGTGGAAGCTAGACCAACAAGGGTCTTTTGAAGCGACCGGGTTACAAAGCATTGGCCCTGAACAACCCCCGAAGGAATCGACCATTTTGGACCTTGAAGAAACCGCTCTTGGCTCGGTTGAAACTCAAACCACTGATTTCTTGGCACCTTTTATTATACAAATTTTTCACGAGCGCCAGACAGTGTCGCACACAGCAATGGAAACAAATGATGTTACTTCTTCTAGGAATTCTTTGATTCCCACCATGACTTTCACCACAGGAGAGTTTCAACCTCCTAACCCATCATCACCGGTCCAAGCCATAATGGTCTCGACCGCAACTACGTCACACAGTGGACCGAACCCGTCTTTGGCAGCGGCCACAACCCCCTTCACACCTAGTGCGACAGGCCCTCCATTCTCATATGGGATGCCTAGTTCAGGTACAAGTCCTGCACTTTCCTACTCCACTTTACAGACTTTGAGTCTGGGGGTAGGGAGCTCTAGCGCTCCTCTGCAAGGTCACTTGGGGGGCACTCCTATCCCTTTTAACACTTTTCCTTATGGAGGAGGTCATATTCCTCCTTCATCCCCTTCACTCAGTGGCTCACATTAGCAATCCGCCAGGAAGCCTACACCCAATAGTTTATTTGGAGCGGGGAGTCAAGGACCACCTTCGCATAGTATGCTGGTAGGTTTGACACCGTTTTCTTAGAACGAAATGTTTGGTAACAACACATTCTCATCATCCGCTTTCCTGACTGGGGGCAACCCCATTTTTGGACAATCTACTCTTGTTCAGGGTACTATTCCTGCACAGGGGGCAAACATAACAGGACCTTGGAATTCAGGGCAAGGATATGTTCCCTCTTCTGGAATGTGGATCTAGGGTAATTCTTTCCACAATCAATGGAACACCAGACAAAATACCATGCCTATCCCCATGGGACTGGCATGGGGTAATCCTTCCTAAAGTCCTTTGAATACAATGCATGCCCAGCCATCTATGTTCTATTTGGGAAATCAGCTGATGATGTCTCCACATATGCAAAATATTTACGCTGGCTAGGGCCATGGTTTCTACCAGAATCCGAGTCAACAACCAAACTTTTCCTAGCAACCTGGTGCCAGTCAAACTCCGGGACCCTTTTTCCCCAGTTATCAGCAACAACCCAAACTACCATTCCTGGCGACTTTACACTTGCCATATTTGACAAGGTTGTTGAATGACCCCATTTGTCATGATCCACGTTGGCCTCCTATGCTGACGAAGTTGCCTTTGGACATTCCAAAGTTTGAAGCCAAGCCTAATGAAGATCTAGGAGATCATGTGACTACCTGTTATAACCCTAAATTGCACTATTCATGCTTACCTGGCATCAGGCCAACTCATTGCCCTTCATTGCCAAAGCCATGCTGAACAAACTCCTCAAAAACCTCTTAAAACAAGTAGCCTACACCCTAACCTATCACTGGGCATGGTTGAACGCTGGAAGGCCTTAGACAGCACGCGTTGGACCGCGGGCTAGCCCACTACAACCCGCGTTGGACCGTGGGCTAGCCCACTACAGCCCGCGGTTACCTAACAAAGCAAAAAATCAGGAAAGTTTCCATCGGGACGAAAGACTTTTTGTCAGTTAACTAGAACTCCCAGCCATGCATGGCCAAGAGTTTGCCTAAAACCCTAGCTCCTTCTAGCCTATAAAATAAGGGGTAGGGGTACTATTCAAAGGAGGAAAAATCATAGCAAAGAAACTCTGCCAAATTTCTGAATCCGTTTTGTCCCAACCCTTTATCCTTTCCTCAAGCTTTAGGAGAATTCAAGCAAAGCAGTTGGAGGACAAAGAAGAGGAGGAGCCCAAGATCAGGATCAAGGAATGGTGTCCGGTCTCTATAATCATTGTAAGTTGGTTCATATTGAGATTAATGAAAAAGATACTTTTCCCATCCCGAATACATGAGTCTTATCTACGTTATTTGATTTGTGTTTAATATCTAACCCTCTAGTAGAACAATAACATGCATGCGTAGTTTTGTCTTGATTGCAGGATAGCTTTTTGGAAGGAGCAGCCATAGAAGCAAGGAGATAAATCTCAACGGAGGATCTACACCAACCGTCGATAAATAGGTTAGTTGGTTCTTCCCTTGTTTGCTTGTGAAAAGGGGTTTTAGGTTGGGGTAGAAGGTTAAAAGTTATTTTTGAAGGGTCATGATTTGCATGCAATTTTAGAACCCTAGCTTGCTAGTCCGTAGGGTAGAATACCCCACAACAGAATTGGCGAATCCACTGGGGATATTTTACTCTTAGGGTTTCCGGATTTCAGTAAAGGTTTTTTGGGTAGTTCAAAGAAGTTTAGTCTCTATTTCTTTGTTTATTTTGTTGTCTGTTAGGTCAATGCTAGCAGGGAACCTGGTTATCAATACCAGTTTTCCTTGACTGATGCTTGACATTTATTATCGGGACACACAGAGGTACCCGTGGCATGCAGAAGCCCTGCCCGCAGGTAACTCACACCCTAACCTTCTACAGCCCGCGGTTGACCGCTTGCTATAGTGGTTTTAGTAGTGTGTAGAGCCTAGGAAGCTTAAGAGGCAGTCTCCTCTTCCCTGTCAGAAGTTTACCTTCTCAGGGGGCTTTTTGGATACTGTTTGGGTCTTGATTAGTTTATTGTCCTGTTTTCGGTCTGCCTTATTGTTTTGGTTGTTCTTTGTATTTGTTTTCTTTTTTGAAATTTTTCCTTTTCTGTCAAAGTAGAAGTATCCAAGCCTTTAGGAGACCCTGGTTATCAATACCAGGGGCCTCTTTCAGGTCTGGGCTACCTGTGTTTGATTTTTTCTCAGATTTTATACCTACCCGTGGGCTGATTCAGTTCTGAGCGCGGGTACCCGCGTGCTGATATAGCTCAGCACGCGGTTGACCGCGTGCTATCTCAGTGACAGTCGTGGGTCTGTCTAGTGGCTTTTCAGCCTAGGTGGGGCAATCATTCCCTCTTGTGGTGAGAAGTGCCCCCTTTCAGGGTTTGGGGTCTGGGGGGACACAGTCAGCAGGTTAAGGTATCGTATCCTTAACTTGTGTTTGTTAGTTGATGTTTTGATAGAAAAGACAAAAGAGAAAAAATATTTGTTTTATGGTTTTTAGGCAAGTGTTAGAGTCAGTGCTGTTGTGATTTCTTTGTTGCATTTTTGTGCTCTGATTCTGTTTGCGATCTGCGCTTTAAGCCAGAGTTTTCTTTTCATTCTCTTGGTTTTGTTCTTGTCAACATTTTTCCTTGTTGTGTTATTTTACAACGAAATAAAAAACAATTTCTTATTTCATTTTCTTCTTGGTTTGAAGATTGAGTTGTTGCATTAGTAGCTAGGAAAGAAGTCTTTTTGCATAAGTTCTTGTAGATAATTTTGGGTATAAGTAGCTGGCAGATCTGAGCGAAAGTTCTCCTTATTTACTGCATGAAATCTTAGTAAATTTGAAAAATAAAAGAAATCTTTCATTGAAAAGTTACTGGTTTTGCATTTTAGTAAAAGTTTGTTTTCATGCATTTTTGTTCATTTTTCTTTGAGTCTTTTTACACACCATCAGTTTCACTTTCGTACTTTGTGACTTAAAAATCCCATTAAAAGCAACGCTAATTAAAATCAAATAGACTTTTCTGTTTGTAGGGTGCATACACTAGCTCAGGAATAGGGCCTTGGAATAGGTTGGAGAGTAAATTCTCCAAGGCCACCCAAAACAAACATTGGAGTCTGTCAAATAGGGAGTGTAGAAGTCCAGTTATGGAAAGTTATTCAGGACCCCCCTCTAACACAGGGGCTAAACACGAGGTCACGTAAGGAAAGATAGCGGAGATAACCCCTCCAAAGCTGGACCGAGCATTGTGGAGAACACATATAGAGGATCTGTTAAGGGATTCCGTCGTTTGCATTTGCCACGGAGCTTCGTGGGTCTCGAATTTGTTCGAGGTCCTTAGTCATCTTCCGGACCATTTTCTCTTGATACCCTTGACAGGTTTCGGGCTTGATACCCTGCTCATTGTGGTCTACCCGAATGCCGACTGTACCCGCCTGATAACTGTTCACGTGATGGCAAACTAGTTGCCAATCTTTTCTAGGGACATACACAGGTGACTGCGGGGGTATACCATGGTATCTAGGACAGACATTGGACCAACTATTTGCAGAGTATACCTGGAGGGTGCTTCCGTATTCGAGTTGCACTTGCACCGGTAAGTTGCTCTAGTGTTGGTTGTTGTAACTATTCTTCCTACTAGTTTAGTGCTTGCTTGATTTATCTTCTAGGGGCTTTCTTTTAGTGCGTGTTACTCTTTGTTTGTGTAGAATACCTTAGCGTGTCATGAATCTTCTAACACAGTGGAGGATTCACAGTTTCGCCGGTCACGAAGGCTCCTGGGCCTACCGCCGGTTATACTGGAGCCACCCCCGCCACCATTGAGGCGGAAGCTAGACCATCAAGGGTCTTTCGAAGCAACCAGGGATTTTGAGCCCGAACAACCCCCTGAGGCATCGACCGCCAATATTGGATTGGTTGAAACCTCAAACAATGATACTTGGCTGGATATTATTGTGCCAATTCAATTCTACAAACGCCTGTCAATGCCTAACCCAGTTATGGAACAAAACTCTGTTACTTCCTCCGGGACTTCTTCCATTCCCATCATTGTTGCTACCACAAGAGAAGCTTCTCCTAACTTGCCTTTGTCGATGGTCCGGGCCACCATGGTCTCGGCCGCAACTATGTCGCACAGTGGCCTGACGCCATCTATCGCGGTGGCCACACCTCCTTACACACTTAGTGCGACAGGCGCTCCGTTTTCATACGGTATGCCTAATTCAGGTACTAGTCCTGCACTCACTTCTTCCATTTCACAGACTTTGGGTCTGGGGGAAGGGAGCTCAAACGCTTCTCTGCAAGGTTAGCTTGGGGGCAGTACTGGCCCTTTCAATGATTTTCCTTACACTGGAGGTCATATTCCTCCTTCGTCCCCGTCGCTTGGTGGATTGCATCAACAGTCCACCGGGCCAACTACACACACAAGTCTATTTGGAGCCGGGAGTCAAGGAATGCCTGCGCAAACTCTGCCAGTAGGTTTGTCACCGTTTGTTTGGAACGGGACGTTTGGTAATAACACTTTCGCATCTACTGCTTTCCCATCAGGGGGCACACCCATTTTTGGACAGTCTACGCCGGCACAGGGTA
>JZKD02S1993205.1:1118184-1168941 GCA_000966675.3 Picea glauca | reverse complement strand
GAAAAGTATTTTCTTTATTGGCAGCATTATGAGTCACCCTTGGATAAAGCACATCTCTCTGTTTGATTCATCAGACTTTGGGATGTAGTACGACCTTAGGAAGCTTTGCTCGCTATATTGAGTTGTGTCCTCCATCGTTTGGTTACTCTTCCAAACATATGGAGAGTTTGCGTTGCCTCCTGTTTCGTAGACTTATGATTAACAGATATGTTGCCTGCGTCTTATCACTTGTCATGCTATTGTCCAAGGGAAGTTTGTTACTTAGCCTGAGTCGGCCACTCTGCAATATGTCTCTTGTCCACATACCCGGCCATCCTGAACGTCCAATCAAGTCTTTGTTTGAAATCAATGAAGGCTTCAGTCCGATCATCAAGATTATCAAGTTCGCAATCGACGATCCGTCGAAGACCTCTGGGTAGTGCAGTCGTACGATCACATTACACTCCTACCCGAGTTTAGAAGATTTGGAAGTTGTTGTTCGAGCTCTGAAGAACAGCCATCAGGCCAAATCAGCTTCTGAGAGATGGATACTTTCTATGTATATCTTTCTGATTTCGAGATGTAGCTCCGTTGTGTATTGTTCACGGCTACTCTTACTAATTATTTGACATGGATCTATAGTGTATTTGATTGGTAGCCATGGTTCTGATTTTTCCCGAGCATGGGTATGCCCACCTCGGTGAAGACATTTGATATTTTTTGCAGACGGCACCTCCTGATTCCTGATTCCTGGGCTCACTCATTCAGCATATCAGTATAGATTGGTAAAGAATTGGTAATTTATTTTGGCCATCAGATGCTCTTCTAACCTCACACATTAGGGGGCATCTGTTATAACCCTAAATTGCACTATTCATGCTTACCTGGCATCAGGCCAACTCATTGCCCTTCATTGCCAAAGCCATGTTGAACAAACTCCTCAAAAACCTCTTAAAACAAGTATCATGTGCCCTAACCTATCACTGGGCGCGGTTGAACGCTGGCAGGCCTTAGACAGCACGCGTTGGACCGCGGGCTAGCCCACTACAGCCCGCGGTTACCCAACAAAGAAAAAAATCAGGAAAGTTTCCGCCTGGACGAAAGGCTTTTTGTCAGTTAACTGGAACTCCCAGCCATGCATGGCCAAGAGTTTGCCTAAAACCCTAGCTCCTTCTAGCTTATAAGAGAAGGGGTAGGGGTACTATTCAAAGGAGGAAAAATCATAGCAAAGAAACTCTGCCAAATTGTCGAATTCATTTTGTCCCAACCCTTTAGCCTTTCCTCAAGATTTAGGAGAATTCAAGCAAAGCAGTTAGAGGACAAAGAAGAGGAGGAGCCCAGGATCAGGATCGAGGAACGGTGGCCGGTCTCTATAATAATTGTAAGTTGGTTCATATTGAGATTAATGAAAAAGATACTTTTCCCATCCCAAATACATGAGTCTTATCTATGTTATTTGATTTTTGTTTAATCTCTAACCCTCTAGTAGAACAATAGCATGCATGCGTAGTTTTGTCTTGATTGCAGGATAGATTTTTGGAAGGAGCAGTCGCAGAAGCAAGGAGATAAATCTCAACGGAGGATCTACACCAACCGTGATAAAGAGGTTAGTTGGTTCTTCCCTTGTTTTCTTGTGAAAAGGGGTTTTAGTTTGGGGTAGAAGGTTAAAAGTTATTTCTGAAGGGTCATGATCTACATGCAAGTTTAGAACCCTAGCTTGCTAGTCCATAGGGTAGAATACCCCACAACACTACCTTTCATCTTTGGTGCTCATCTAACTCATTGAAAGATGACTCAATACAGTTGTGATTGTTTCAACATACTCTCATTGGGAGTGCCGCGAAATGGTACATCGAGCTCGATCGCTCAAGATAATCTTCTTTTGGCGAACTGGCGATGGATTTTCTTAACCATTTCTAGTTACCTATGAGATACAAAGCTGGCACAAAGCTACTCACCAATTTCAAACAGACAACATCAGACCATATCTCTGATCACATCCAATAATGGAGACACTGGAAGAGTTTAATCAAAGTACCAGTCCCGCCAGCATTCCTGCTTGAGTGGTTCCTTAAGTCTTTGGTCCTGCAGTTATCCAAAGACGTCACAACATCCAGAGATTTCTCTGAAGAAGACACCATCATGAGGGCTCAACAGTTTGAGCTCATCTATTCTCAGTCTGGTTTATTATACAACATCTTGCCAGATGCGCCACGTTCAATACTGGATAAAACTAGATAGAGAGCCGGACCGCATGCCGATGGTATCGTCAGTTCAACACAAACTAAGACTGTTGAACAATTGACAAAGCAGTTGCAGCAGTTATCCATACAACACACAGTGGCCAGCCAAACTACTACTTTGGCTGCTCTCCCTACCCAAATGTCGGAAGTACACATAGTGCATTCGACTAACCCAACGACCCCCCAGAAGCCTGAAGGAAAGAAAAAACAACGAAATAAGGGTAAGGGGGATAAAAAATCCAATGATAATGCTGGCGGGGGCAACACTAAAAAATGGAAGGCGAGGTATCCTTGCAAATTGTGTGTGGAAGACCACCCGACCCATCTATGTCCTCGACTTCCAGAGGCCCAAAAGTTTGTCACACAACAACAACAAGCAGTGTTGACTAATCCCTTTCAACATGGGCAAAATCTAACTCAAGCCTCTGTAAGCACAGAAGGGGGTAGCCAAGAAAATTTCCCACCTCCGAACAACCCCTCGTCTGCAAACATATATATGGTTAGGGGTGATGCTTTCATATCAACTAGAGTGCACGATTATAGTAAACCAAGCGCTTCTGAGAAGGGTAAAGAAGCTAATATCCCATCTCTTCCTCTACAGATTGAGAAGACGTTGGGAGAAATAATGACACACATTCCAAAAGGTGTGTTTAAAAAATCTTGTCATAACCCCAATGCAAGGGCTGCCCAGAACTACTCTGTGGTGGAAGATTTATCACAATCCCCTTGTGCGATGTCTACTTTGGAGGTCCTCCAAAGCTACCCTGCTCAGAGGAAAGCCTTATTAACCACTTTGGGCTCTACTGAGACTTGTAATCTGGGTACCATCATGTTAGATACAACCAACTTAAAACCTCGTCTGCCTTACCGCGTCGTGTTTGAGATAGTAGTGGCTTACCCCACGAAAAGTTTTACATGGAATATCTTTCGCACGGTGTTCGATGAGGGCACCTCGACATGCGTTATATCATTGGCATGTTAGAAGGCCATCGGCTAGCCCGTTTTGTCTCCATCACCTACTCTCCTCACTGCTTTCGATGGTCATTCTTTCCGACCACATGGCATCGTTCCTTCTTTCCTCGTACAGTTAGGACGGAAGACCGTGTGTGTTGAATTAGAGGTAGTCGACACTCCCCTTGACTATAACCTCTTGTTAGGACGTAGTTGGAATTATGCTATGTAAGCTATGGTTGCTACATTTTTCTGGGTCTTGTTGTTTCCACATGAGGGTTGGATAGCGACCATAGATCAATTGTCTTTCTCCAGACCTGACCCGGCTTTGGGGGCATGCACGGTCTCACCGATTGATATTCCTCAACCAGGTATCGTCAATGTAGAATTTGGTTTGTGTCCATATTTGATGGGTACCTTTGACTACCCACCTCCGCAGGGCGATATCAAATTTATATCTAATCACCATAAGGTTGAGATTTTTCAAGTTTCATCGTTCTGCACGACTTACTTCGAGAATCCATGGATTCTTCCTTCCCCATCAACCACGATGGATGAAACAGGGCACCCAGGCATGTCCATACCCTTGTCTGCCTCTGAAGTAGCATGCTCTCTAGTCCAGCAAGCTTCAGTTAACCCTGATCCGACTCCCACACAAGACTTAGATCCAGTCCTAGAGCCTATTTGGGCTCAGGGTTCTCTCACTGACATTGATTCGTTAGACTTAGTCTTGCCTTCTGATGAAGCAGTAATTGAAGCAATGACTAGTTCAGACAAACCTTAGGAATATCTTCACCACAAATCATATTTCCTCCCAGAGTTAAGCTGAATTGAAGCTTGAGAATTCATCGTGACCATGATGGTAGATCAGCCATGTCCTATTAATCTCTTAGCTACACACGAAATTTATGCTGAGGGAAATATGGCAACTATCGCTGAAACTATACCAATCAACATCTCCAGAAACCTTGGCATCATGGAGAATGTTTTCGTCAGAGCAGACTGCTCCCCCGAAGAGATTCAAATCTACATGGATCTTTTCAAAGAATTCTGCGACGTTTTTTCCTGGTCTTATGAGGAAATGCCAAGTATCAATCCAAAAATAGTTGAACATGAAATCACAATGTATCTTGATGCCAAGCTTATTCGACAGAAACTTAATCCAGTTAATCCTAAGAAAGAAGTAGCCATCAAGATTGAGGTTGAGAAATTGCTAAAGGTAGGTTTTATCTATCATATCCATTTGACTCAATGGGTGTCAAATCCTGTTCCAGTCAATAAAAAACAAGGCACGATTCGTGTATGTACTAACTTCCGTGATTTTAACAAGGCATGTCCCAAAGATAATTTTCCAACACCATTCATTGATCAGATCATTGATGAATGTGCTGGTTGCAAAGCCTTTTCTTTCATGGACGGTTTTTCGGGGTATAATCAAATCCAAATCAAACCTAAAGACCAACATAAAACGACATTTATCTATCCTTGGGGTACTTTCGCGTATCATAAGATGCCTTTTGGTCTTATAAATGTTGGAGCCACATTCTAGTGGGCCATGTATTTTTCTTTTCATGATCTTAATCATATAGTCGAGGCCTATCTAGATGATTTAGCATCCCGGTCTCATAAGAGAACGAATCATCCCACACACCTTAGACTAATATTCAAACACTGTCGCTAGTTTAGGATTCGATTGAATCCAAACAAGTGCATCTTCTGTGTAACGTCAAGACATTTTTTAGGTTTCATCGTATCTAAAACATGGATCATGGTCGATCCTCTCAAGGTGGACGCAATAATCTAGTTGCCCCCCCCACACACAATCCTACAACTTCAAAGTCTACAAGGCAAGGAGAACTATTTACGACGCTTCATCGCCAACTATGCCGAAATCACCAAGGGATTTATGCGTTTACTAAAGAAAGACATTCCTTTTCTCTGGGATGAAGCCACTCAATTCTCTTTCGACGCATTAAAACATGCCCTCACAACTGCACCTCTGCTATGACCACCTAACTATAACAAAGATTTATTATTATATCTGGTTGTCGTAGAGTCTACCATTGGCATGGTTTTAGTTCAGGAAGATGATTTGTTCTCAGAATACGTTATCTATTACCTGAGTCGAGGCCTCATAGGACTGGAACTCAATTATTCTCATATCGAAAAACTTGCATTGGCGGCAGTTCATGCTGTTCAACGGTTCCATCATTATGTTCTATTTCGCAAGACCACCATCATTGCTATCATGAATCCATTCCAGTACATGTTGACACGATGGGTTATAGGCGGAAACATCCTCCAGGAGTTTGACTTAGACTTCATTTCAGTGAATTCCAAAAAGTCTTTGGTCTTTGCAGAACTTATTTCGGACCTTCCGGTTGAGTCAGGTGACGTTGTGCCTGAAGAATCGCCTATCCAGGGAGATCTATTTTTTATCACATATTCATATCTCTGGTACAGAGATATACTTATCTATCTACAGAATTTGAAGTGCCCCACTTCTACTTCTCATGACAAGTGTCAGCATATATGCCATCAAGCTAAGAATTATCTCATACTCTATGATACGTTGTATCGGAGAGGTGTAGACTACATCTTACGTTGATTTCTCACACATGAGGAGGCAGTAATCATGCTCAACGATTTCCATACTGGAGCTTGTGGCGTCCATTTGTCTGGGTTGGAAACAGCCCAAAAGATTCTACGAGTAGGTTACTTCTGGCTGACACTCATCAAAGATTGTATAGAATCGATCAAGAAGTGCCATCCGTGCCAAGTCTTCTCATGGAAGATGAGGGCACATCCCACTCCTATGTTTTCTGTCATCACAGTTGGTCCCTTCACCAAGTGGGGGATTTATTACACTACTTGCAACCCCTCATCAACAAGGGGGCTGTTTCAGGATTAATACGTAAGTGCGAACACGAACCGATCTCCCTAGACCCACCTGGATCTAGAACAAAACATAACATAATACTACTCTTTCCCTAGATCTAGCCTATTGAATGAACTAAAAGATAAGGATTAAAGACATACCTTGTGAACGCTTTCCTTAGGTCTCTGTTGTTCCAAGTTTTGCTCCAATGCTCTTGCACCGTTCAGATCACAGTAGTACAAACCAATCGAAGTATAGATAGATTAATATATTCAATAGCTAGTCTATACATATGATCAAGGAATTATGTAATAAAGAGACATCATCTTTATGGGAAAGGGACATATTACTGTATTGAATTAATTGAAAGTGAAACTCACAACCTGAGCCTTGATGTCGTAGGTCTCCTTTCGATGGCTCCTAGCTCTGACACACACACTTGCTCATGCATGAAGAAAATAAACCACTTTTGATGACCTTGCTGGTGTTTCTAGCTGTTGTAGCATCAGTCCTTCATACAGGCTTTCAACAATTCTCCAATCAATCTCTTGCTAGCTTGCTTCTAACCTCTTCCATGAGAAATCTCCTTAATATATAGGAGAAGATAATTTATTTACTTGGATAGGAAATGATCCCAAGATATCTGGAATGCCAGCACCTGAACAACCATTCAAAGCAAACTCATGTTTCTAGAATATTCCCTTCTAGAAGATTCAAGATTTTTATCCTTTTCCTTCCTTTGAAACATGTTCACACCCTGACAGTTCATTACAGTGTGAACTGTTCACACTCCAGCTTAATGCAGCCTACGAGAATCAGACATTCTCGCAGGAAGATGTATAGGTAGCCTGCGAACATCCCTTAAAAGCATGATTCCTGGAAGCAGACAAATGTAACTTTTCTCACGAAAGTGTTCATAGTGAAGAGCTTGATTTTCTATCATCATAACATCATTATGATGACCAAAATTGTGGATAACAGGGGCACCGCCATATCATCATAGTTGTTGACTACTTCACTAAGTGGGTCGAAGCTATGCCAACATTTAAAGATGATGGAGAGACTGCAACTCTCTTATTATTCAATCATATCATAGCAAGGTTCGATGTCCCGAGAGATATTTTCACTGACCATGGCAGTCACTTTTAGAACCAAATGATGACCGAATTAACATCAAAGCTTGAGTTACGGCAAGATCATTCATCACCTTACTATCCCCAAGCCAATGGGTAGGTAGATGCTGTAAACAAAACTCTTAAGATTATTCTACAACGAACTATCAACTCAGCTAAGTCAAATTCATATTTGATGTTATACTCAGCATTATGGGCTTACCGAATATCTGTTAAGACTGCAACTGGTTTCTCACCTTTTCAACTCGTTTATAGGTTGGAGGCAGTCTTGCCCATTGAATGTCAGATCCCATCTCTAAAATTGGCAGTACAATTATTGCTAGACACTTCTCCACTTGAAGAACGGTTAGTACACCTTGAGCAGCAATGTGATATGGCCCTGGCCAATGAGGCTCACAAACATAAGGTCAAGTGTCAATATGATAGGTCCGTTCATCCTCGGATTTTCTCTGAAGGCGACCTTGTCCTGGTCTATGACCAAGATAAGGACCCCCTGGGGGCAGGAAAATTCAAGCCCGTGTGGTTCGGACCCTTCATCATAAAATAGGTATTAAAAAAGGGTGCTTATTGTCTAGTTGATTTTGAAGGGAATGCTTTGGTGGAGCCTAGAAATGGGAACTACCTCAAGAAGTATTACTCATAGGTAGGTCACTGTGGGTAACTTTTTGTAACATATGTATAGTCTTTGTACTATTACTTTTTAATTTCTTTTAAGTGTTATGGACATGTCATTGATGTTATCTTTCGTCAATATGGCAGATGTCAAGTGATTCCAAGGTGTTCGTTGGGTATGCAGATGGTGCTAGTCGGCACACTTGGAGGCTTGCCTCCATAGCTTGGGTAATATTTACACCCCAGGGCCAGTTGTTATCTTCTGGAGGTATATGCTTAGGTGACACCACAAATAATGTCGCCGAGTATAGTGGAGTTATTGAGTTGCTTCGTGACGCTTTGTCATTGGGTATCTCTCATCTCCGGGTCTATCTCGACTCTCAACTGGTTGTGTCACAACTAAACAGAGTATACTGGGTTCATGATCCAACTTTACACCGACATTTCCTTAGGGTACATCTCTTAGAACGAAACTTTGATTATATTACATATTTTCATGTTCCTACGAGATTAAACCAAATTATAGATACTCTAGCTAATCAAATTTTAGATTGGCATCTTGCACACATATGAAAGAACATTGACATAATCATGTAAATACATTTTTGCACACGTGATCCATAAGACACAAAAGATAAAAAAACCATATATAACATCATAAAACAACCAGAGTACATAGATGGATGCAAGCGCCTAAAAAATGGGACTAATAATGAGTCACAGGGATTATGCCCTCAAAAAATATATACAAGTAAGTTCCCGTGGCACGTAAAAATTTTAAATAGGTTCAGGGCCTATGGGCCCTATTATAATCATCCACAGCATGGGCTAAATGCCTAAACAAATGGACCCACATCCGAGGTGTCCCCACTACATGAGGCTGCATGGATGGCGGCAGGTCCTCTATCTTTGTCATTGGGACTGTGCGAGTGAGTGCAATGAAGTTCTGCTCAACTCATCTAAGGACCCTCTTAGCCTCCCCAACTGGGAGGTTCCCTGCCGAGGACGACACTTGTTCCGTGCATAATCGGCAGGTCGCACGGGTCCCACATCTGCATGCAACAAATGTATACCCATCAAATACTCTGGCATACAAAAAAATGATATATATAACAAAAATGACATAAAAATTACATATGCAAACAAAAAAACTACAAATGTGGAGACTTACCCATCTCCCCTCGCTCCTCACCAGGAGGCATGGGTATCTCAGGATCTCTAGAAAAATCTATCCTTGCATATGGGTAATCCTCGATCACAGGGATCTATCGTGATAGCCATGCAAAGAAGTCATCATTGAAGGACTCAATGGTCCTTCCACCACCCTGTTGTGGTCGTAATACTGCCCATCTACACACTGCAGGAAAAGAGGCTTGATGTCCTCGTACTACTACCCGAGGACTAAAGCTTGGAACTCTCTCAAAAAAGAATGAACACAAAATCATCCCAAACCCGAAGTTCCTTTGTGTCCGTTGTCGGCAATCTGTCAATTACCTCTTCATGCACTCAAGCAGTGTGGTACTCCAGTAAAAAATATGTGCATTCAAGCAATGGATAGCATAGTTCATCTGTGTGTGAGATGCCTGATGCAAGGCTGTTGAACCGATAATCCGCCTAATCAATAATAATATCGCCTACTGTGATAGGTTAGTGATCTTACTGATGGGTACCTAGGATCCCACATGGTCAGTCCCAGCCTCACAATGCTCGGCTATCAGTTCCGATATCTTATTCGATCCCATGGGAAATGTCCTGAAGTTGATTAGTTCCCCTCTCCTTGAGAGGCCAGTCAAAAAATAGATATCCTCGGTGGTGGGCCCCAGTGATTGCCCCTCTAGCATAAAGGCCTCTACATCAAGGTGCCAGTAGTCAATCAAGGCATTCAGTAGCCTTGGTTGTGCTCGCATAAACGGACATAGGAAGAACTTCAGTAAGCCACATTGCATCAACACGGCCACGACATTTGGATCTCCCGCAACAAACTCACTGATTTTTTCATGCTCCCTTTCCTTCCACTAGACATACATCCTACCAACACAACAAAGTAAAGGAGGTTTAGTACTTGCCATTTAATTGTCTTTTTTCTACAAAAGGGGGGTCCATGCGAGTTGTTGAGGCGATAGTCACGTGTACATGCGGGCAGACTTTACTCTAACCGAGTGTACACACGGCCTATCTAGAGATAGCCCACGTGTACCTAGGGCTGACCTTTTTAAGGTCAACGTCCACCCAAAAAAGGAACTGAAAGATAAAATTGAAGAATTGAATAGCTAGATAAGGGAGTTTGTACTTACTTGGTCCAAGCGGAAGTTCGTTTCATCCACTATAGCTCCCAGAATCATCGTTTTTAGCAAAGGGGGTCTTTTGGGTCCAGA
Source organism: Picea glauca (assembly GCA_000966675.3). Classification (NCBI taxonomy): domain Eukaryota; kingdom Viridiplantae; phylum Streptophyta; class Pinopsida; order Pinales; family Pinaceae; genus Picea; species Picea glauca. Next base: position 1,158,770 of record JZKD02S1993205.1, on the reverse strand, counting down.
GTCAATTTCCAAATCAACAATGGTGATAATGAGCTACCAGCTTCTATTTATAGACTTTTTGGCCTCTTTTTGTCACTTTTTTGGCCTCCCTTATCAGTTTCTTTATACCAAAAACCATTTAGAGTGATTCAGGAGTTATATGGGAGGGATTTGATCGGGTATTGGGACACTTTTTTTGAGTTTTGAGAAAATTTTGACGGTCCATAATTTTGTTTTTGAAGAATCAACTTGAGCATATAGGTTAGGTTACTACCCCGACTTTTGCATCTCGTTGTCTTTTTCCTCTGCTATAGGATCGATCCCATTAGGTTGTGATACAGGGCCATCATATTTGCTTGAGAAGTGTCACAACTTGGTGGTAGAGATTACCAGAACATGGATGCCCTAGGTAGGTCCTGGTTGCATTATGGTGTCCATGCTGTCTCTAAAACACTGTAGGCTCGAGAGTCCGTATAGTCTTTCCTGAATATAAGTTTGAGCCTCATTTGCATGATTCTTCTTCGCTCTTTGTCTCACCCTCAGGACTCCCAAAAATAACGGGTCTCCTTTTAAGCCCTTTTCAGACCCTCTAAACATGAAAAGATTGCCGAGTGATCTTGTGGCCTTTTACACTCGTTAAACTGAAATTTGAAGTCACGTCTGTCTGGCGGTAGTTTACCCCTTTTTCGGTCCAGACGGTCAACTGTACGAACAAAGGTATACTCTATAGAACTTCCGTTCTTTAGAAGAGTACTCTTAGTTATAATTTTATCCTTTTTTCGGGCCTGAGGGACTAAACTTACGAAAAAGAAACCCCCACGGAGTCCATAGTTAAGCTCTTTTCAGACTCCCTAAAATTGAAAAGATCGTCGAGTGACCTTATGCTTTCACACTCGTTAAATTGGCCCAGAATAATATTCTTGACGGAGTCCATAGTTAAGCTCTTTTCAGACTCCTTAAAAGTGAAAAAATGGCCAAGTGATCTTGTCCTTGTCACACTCGTTAAAATGGTTTTGAATCAACGTCTAATCGGTGCTAGTTTACCCCTTTTTCGAACTGACTAGACTATCTTCGAAAAAGGTACCCCAATGGAGTCTCCTTTTATGTTTTTTCAGACTCTCTAAATATGAAAAACCACTGAGATTACCTTCTTTGGGCTCATTAAACTTACATCGAAGGACGTTACCATTGTGTGTTTTATCAACCACATTTGCATACCTTATCCACCATCCTTGTGACAATTTGCTTCTGTGTCTTAACACCTTTGGCCGCCGAAGGATTTTTCCCGAGTATCATTTTCCTAGAACATTAGTCTTGTCCTTGTGCATTGATATTGTATGTTTTCAATACTTGTTCCTCCATTGTAACGTAATATTCCTTTATTCTTTTTCCAAAATTATCGAAAAGAACAAAAAATTCAAATATACCCCAAAAAGAGGAAGGGAAAAGTATTTTCTTTATTGGCAGCATAATGAGTCGCCCTTGGATAAAGCACATCTGTCCATTTGTTCATCAGACTATGGGATGTAGTACAACCTTAGGAAGCTTTTCTCGCTATATAGAGTTGTGTCCTCCACCATTTGGTTATTCTTCCAAACATATGGAGAGTTTGCGTTGCCTCCTGCTTCGTAGACTTATGATTAACATATATGTTGCCTGAGTCTCATCACTTGTCGTGCTATTGTCCAAGGGAATTTTTTCACTAAGCCTTAGTTGGCCCCTCTGCAATATGTCTCTTGTTCGCATACCCAACCATCCAGAATGTCCAATCAAGTCGTTGTTCGAAATCACTGAAGCCTTCAGTCCGATCATCAAGATTATCAACTCCATGACCGATGAGTCATCAAAGACCTTTGGGTAGTGCAGTCGTACACTCATATTAAACTCCTACCCGAGTTTTGGAAGATTTTGAAGTTGTTTCTCGAGCTCTGAAGATCTCATCTCCAGCCATCAGGCTGAATCAACTTCTAAAAGATGGATACTCTATATGTATATCTTTCGGATTTCGAGATGTAGCTCTGCTGTGTATTGTTCGCGGCTACTCTTTATAGTTATTTGACATGGATCTACAATGTATTTGATTGGTAGCCATGGTTCTATTTTTAACCCAAGCATGGGTATGCCTGCCTTGGTAAGACATTTCTTATTTTGCAGATGGCACCTCCCGGTCCCTGATCGTTGGGCTCAATCGTTCGGCATATCAGTAAATCTTGGTAATGTATTTCAGCCATCAGATGCTCTTCTGACCTCACACATTAGGGGGAATCTATTATAACCCTAAATTGCACCACATATGCTTACCTGGCATCAGGCCAACTCATATCCTTTCTTTGCCAAAAACACTGCTAAAAAACTCTTTGAAATCCTCTTGTGTAAATGCCCATGCACCCTAACTCACTACTACACGTGTGTATACGCTGGCTAACCCAAAACAACCCGCGTGGACCGACAAAAGCATGAAAAAAGGAAAGTTGATGATGGAAAAAAATCTATGGGTGAGTTAACCAAAACTCTCAGCCATGCATGGCCAAGGGTTTGTCCAAATACCTAGCTCCTTCTAGCCTATAAAAGAAGGGGTAGGGGTACCATTTTGAAGAGGAAAAAATATAGCAAAGAAACTCTGCCCATTTACGTATTCCATTGTCCCAACCATTTAGCCTTTCCTAATTCCAAAGGAGATTTAAAGAAAAGTAGTTGAAGGAAAAAAGAAGAGGAGCCCAAGATCAGATTCAAGGAGTGGTGGTCGGTCTCAACTTTTGTAAGTTGACTCATTTTAAGTAATAAAGAGAATGCTTTTCTTGTCCCAATTCATGAACTTTTTATGGTTTGATTAGTTTATGTTTGATTTCTAACCTGTTAGTATATAAGTAGTATGCATGCATAGTTTTTGCTCGTCTTGAATGCAGGTCAGCTTGGGAAGGAACATTGTGAACAAGTAATCAAGCACAACGGAGGATCGACATCAAACACGAGTAACGAGGTAGGTTGATCTTTCCATGCATTTACTAAGAAAAGGGGATTTAAATCTAGGGATGAAGGTAGAAAGTAATTTCTATTCGGTCATATCTACATGCAAAATTTGAACTCTATTTGCTAGTCCATAGGGTGTTTTTCCCCAACAACAGGAACCCAGGACTAGATTCGAGGAGCAATGGCCGATCTCACTATTGTAAGGTATTCTTGTGAGATTAATAAAATAAGTACTTTTCCCGTCTCGCCATATGAGGTTTTCATTGTTTGAATATTGATTATATGTTGATTAATTCTATAACCCATTAGTTCATAGATACTTGCATGTAGATTTCTTTGTTTGTCTTTTGTGAATGCAGGTCAGTGTTGGGAGGAAAGTTGCAGTCAAAGAGCGACCAAGCATGAAAAGGGATCGACATCATATGCGGAAAATAAGGTACGTCAACTTGATCTTTTTAACCTTGTATTTGCATATGAATAATGGGGTTTAGGCATGGGATGATGGTAAGTAGGAATCTTTATGTCATTTCTGCATGCATGATAAAACCCTTAATGCTAGTCCGTAGGGGGATTTCCCACCCACAACAGAATTGGTGACCATACTGGGGATTCTCTAGGGTTTTCTGGGTATACTTTTTGGGTATTTTTAAATTGGTTTTGTTAGCACCAGAAGTCACTCCTAGATTGCAACAGGAGTAAGCCTGATACCCATCAGTTTGAATTTCATGATTGTTTATAAAGGGTAATCGAATGGAAGCGAACTCAGAACCATATAGCTTTAACTCAGAATCCTGGACCAAGCTATGCATGAATAAGTGAGGTCTTATTTTAACTTTAGACAGTAAGTTGTAATAAGGGTGAGTAGGAGGAAGAATTTGGTAAGAAAATGCAAAGGTCTGTTGTAGGCATCAAGCTTCCAATAGCCCAAAGAGGAAGAATTTAAACATAAGAACTTCTTGTATTCAAATCAAAAGAACATTAAAAGAAATCATAGAATTGTTACCATAAAATATTTATATAACATTGTCACAATGGTTCATGTGATTCATTCAATCATGAACTCTTTCAATAGTAGATGGGAAACCAGATGGAATAAGAAGATGAATATCATTAAATGATAAATTTCACATACATATACATAGCCAGGGAAACCAGTGTTTCATCAAAACTTTACAATAAGGAGCTTAGCTCAGCCATCTACCCCCTACAAAAATACAAAACTGAGTATATATACTCAGAGAAATTCACCACCTTGCAGCAGGAGGGTAGTTGAGCCATTAAATTCCAAACTAACGTGTGCAGGCTCATCTGCTCAGATGAGGACATCGAATCGGCATGGCTCTCAAGAAATCTCTCGAAAGGGAGACCTTGGGCAGATTGCCTACCAGATCCTCCATGCCTTACATTTAAGGAGTGAGGCGAGGTTTCAACCACCTCCTCCCACTTTCATTTACTTCTTGCAGGGATCAGGATCGAGGCCGAGTTGAATTGGCACATGGAGAACGCGGTGACCCCTCCTACAGCTAAACCCAATTCTTTGGCCCTTTTCACAACTCTTTCTATCACCCCAAGTGACCACGGGTCGTGACCCTACGCCTATCTTCAAAGGCACTTTCTACACTTCTCCTTTCGGGAAATTCTACCACACTAGCCTCTAGGATCCCTAGTAACTAAAAATGTGAAACGACCCTCCATATCGATGGTCAGATCTGGTGCCTAAATCGATGACCACAATGATCCCTTGAAGGCCCAGGTTGCCAACCCTATCTTCCATATGACCCAGGGGCCATGATCGTGGGCCTGACCCTCAATGTATTTCAGGGATTCTCCCACCGGGAGTTCTTGTTCCTTTTCTCTCAAAATCCCCGACATTAGATCCTGCAAAGTTCTTAAAAGATCGCCACCTATCTCCTAGGGATCGATGTCTCGGATCTACTGAAGCTCAATGACCTAGATTTATTCTCATCAGACGACCCTAATCACTCACCTCTCAACAAGCACATAAATCCAATTGCCCCCCCCTTTGATCCCCACTTGATGTGACTAGGCGCTATGACTGTGGGCCCAACCCTTGGGGGCTTTCACATTTCGTGTTTCGACGATTCCAACTAAAATGGAGGAGTGACCCCAGCCTTCAAAATCCCAGTAGCTGAAACCGCGATGGTGTTTAATCATGCACCACGTGTCCCTTGGATGGATGGTTCATATTACTTCAGTGCTTTCAATTTGACTATCCTGAAAGGTCCCATCTGCAGCTCAGATCTTACGCCACATGTCTTTCCTGATGGACGACTGAGATCTTTCCTTGATCAACAGTCCCGATTGTGTCGAGATTTCCTACATGATACGCTTGGGCGCTCATGGATATGACCTTGGATAAATTCATATGATGGGTTTTTAATCCCCATTTCATGCATTTTTCACTAAGGACCCGAATCCAGAGAGAAACTCCCCCCCTACAAGAATATGTGCTAACATTAGGCTCCATTGGGGATAGAGTCCTCCCTGTGAGGCTCTAAGAACTCTTTGCAGTTTCAGTGCCTTGATTTTTGGCTATGGAGTCATTTACTAAGTCGAAAAAACCTAGAAAAACAATATTTACAAAAACAGAGGAGCCATCTAAGGCTCAAACAAAACATTTCTTCAGGAAATGCCCATTTACTAGGCCGCTAAAAACTTATTCTCCCTCCAAATCCTGCAACCTATAAGTGTTGTTCAAGAATACTTCAAATATTTTGAAGGGCCCAATCTAGAGGGCATCAAACTTGTTGTGTTTTCCTCCTACCTGGGTCCATCGCACTTAAGCACCAAATCTCCCAGCTCAAATTCCTACTTCCTGACCTTCCTATCAAAGGCCTGCTTGATCTTCTGCTGATGACCGTAAGATTTGTCCATTAACTACTCTCTAGTCTGTTTCACTTCCACCAGTTGATGAATTCTTCTGGCCATATGGTCTAGCTCTCCTTCATAATCTCAAAAGAATTTTTCTACAGGTAGAGCTAGCTGAGTGGGAAATACAACTTTTGTCCCAGGGACTTCTTTGTTGTCACTCGATCAACCCACAGAGAAAATTTGAGTTTTGAATCCCAGGTCCTCTTATTGTCTTCCGATAATATTTTAATGAGCTTGATCAGACTTTTATTGGAATATTTTTCCAGTCCATTTCCTTGAGGATAATAGGGAGTGGAGTGAATTAGTGAAATCTCAAACTGCTCACAGAACTTAACCAGAGGTTCATACTTGAAATAAGTAGCATTATCAGTGACAATTCTGTTGGGACATCCAAATCTTTCTATGATATCCTCCAGGAAGCTGATAATTACCTTGTGTGAAGCACTCCTAGTGGGAACAACTTCTCTCCACTTGGTGAAATAGTCTGTTGCAGTCAGGATCCATCTATGATGGCCACTTGAAGGAGGGTGGGTCTCTCCAATAAATTCCAACCCCCATTGTTGAAAGGGGCCTGAAGCTACTATAGGCTTTAGTGGAAGAGATCTAAGTTGCTTCTTTCCTGAGAATTTTTGACATTTGATGCAGGTTCTGAATTCTCTACAGACATCAGTGAATAAGGTGGGCCAGTAGTAACCAACCCTGAGGATTTTGTAGGCTGTGGTCTTCCAAAAATGATGTCCTCCACATAGGCTACTATGAAAATCAAACATAACTCTCTGGGCCTCCTATGATTTTAGACATCTCAGGAGCACTCCTAGAGGGTCTCTCCAATACAGGACCTAGTCAATAAGGCAATATCTGATTGCCTTGAGTTTTAAATCTCTTTCCTTACTCCTCCCCATTTCATCTGGGGGATTTAATTATAGCAGAAAATATATAATGTCTCTATACCAGGTGCACTCTACTAGTGATAAACCACCCTCATAGATTTTTTTGGGTAACTCAACTTACTGATTGTCTAAGTAAGAATTGATGAAGCTAACCCCCAAGGACTTACAATTGGATTCAACCAGCAACTTGGCTAAACCTTCCCTTTAACCAACTTGGTGGGCTTTATCTCCAGGTCAAACTCAAGGATCTTGGCATTCCATTTACCCCTTCTCCCATCTATGTTAGGATTTATTAGGATGTCCTTCATAGAGGCTAAAGGAATGTATGCAATCACCTTTGAGTGCAAGACATAGACTCTGAAAGCTTTGAGAGCTTTCACCAAGGCATATGCCTATTTTTCCATGATTTCATACTTCATTTCTGCATCTCTTAATGCCTTACTGAAGAAGGAAATGGGTTGCTCTCACCCTTCCTCATTTTTCTGCAATAAGACCGGTTATACTGTATCAAAAGAAGCAAAACAAAAAATTAGGAAATCCTTGGAATAATCAGGACTGATTAGCACAGGTGCCTCAGTCAATGCCTTTTTTATTTGGACAAAATATTCCCTAGGTTGAGAAATCCATTTTACTTTGTTTCCCTTTATGAGCATGACTGTGATGTGTTTCACCAACTCAACAAAATTTGATACGAACCTTTTAGAAAGTTAATCTTCCCCAAGAAAGCTTGGACTTCCTTTCTGGACTTGGGAAGTGATAGGGTCTGAATTGCCTTTACCCTGCTGGGATCAATTCTCACTCCCTCTACTGATACTATATGGCCTAACAACTTCCACTCCTTCATAGAAAAGAAAGATTTATTTGGGTTTAAGGAAAGGCTAAACCTCCTGCATTTCAAGAAAACCTTCCTCAAGTGACAGTGGTGCTCTTTATCAGATCTGGAGAAGACTGTGATGTCATCCAGATAGATCACCACAAACTGATCTTTCTCCCCAATGAAGGCTATGTCCATGGCTCACTGAAATGTTGCTCCTACATTCATTAATCCAAAAGGCATTTTGGCATACATGAATGTGCCCCAAGGAGTGGTGAAGGTTGTTTTTTCTCTATCCTTAGGCAGGATTGATATCTGATTGAAGCCAGAAAAACCATCAATCATGGATATCCTAGATGCACCAGTTATGAAATTTGATGCAGGTTCTGACTTCTCTATAGACATCAGTGAATAAGGTGGGCTAGTAGTAACCAACCCTGAGGATTTTGTAGGTTGTGGTATTCCAAAAATGATGTCCTCCATACAGGCTGCTATGAAAATCAAACATAACTCTCTGGGCCTCCTGTGGGTTCAAACATCTCAGGAGCACTCCCAAAGGGTCTCTCCAATATAGGACCTGGTCAATAAGGAAATATCTAATTGCCTTGTGTTTTAAATCTCTTTCCTTACTCCTCCCCATTTCATCTAGGGGATTTAATTCTAGCAAAAAATATATAATGTCTCTATACTAGGTGCACTCTGCTAGTGATAAACCACCCTGATAGATTTTGTTGGGTAACTCAGCTTGTTGATTTTCTGAGTAAGCATTGATGAAGCTAACCCCCAAGGCCTTACAATTGGATTCAGCCAACAAATTGGCTAAACCCTGCCCTTTAACCAACTTAGTGGTCTTTATCTCCAGGTCAAATTCAAGGATCTTGGAAATCCATTTAACCTTTCTCCCATCTATGTCAAGCTATATTAGGATGTCCTTCACAGAGGCTGAAGGAACATATGTGTTAGAATATAGAATATTTTGCTCGTTTTACCATTGATAATACCCTTGTCACCCAACCATAGGCCAAAGCCACCCTCCAAGAACCTTGACCTTGACAGAGAAGAGAATCCTGGTAGCAATACAATAGCTAAGAAAAACTAAGCTAGTCCCACCCAGAAGCTGGCGCACACTTTCCCAAAGACTTATGCACAAAACTGCCACTGCACTGTGCAAAACTAGTTCTCTCTGCAACTGCTGAGATGTGAATAATGAAAACTGGTGCCCTATATTTATAGTAGTTTGGCAGACTCACTGGGGCCAACTTCTCCTCTTGGGTACTAATTAATTCCTATTAATTATATTTTTGCAGCCGACAACTTGTCTAGGGTTTCCCTTACTTTTTTTCTTCCTTATGGAATATTCTAATATCGTCATAGGTCACAATAAAGGTTCATACCTCCTAAATCTACCATAATATCAACACTCCCTCCTAGCTAGGGAGGTATGGTCTTGAGCACAAACAGACCATTCAACTGGTAGTATCATGAGCACCATCATTATTATCCAACTGGATAATCTCCTATGAAAACTGGTACAATATCAATTGATAGAACACAACTGTGTCTATCCACGGTAGTACACAACTAATCAAACCATGACACATAGTCACAACTAGTGGAACATATCCACCACAATAGTATATCTCTATTGTCTGGAGACAGGCAGTCTCCATAAAAATCATCTGATGACAACCTGCATAGAAAATATTGTTAAAATTAACTACATCATCTGGGCCAATCTTTCACTCACATCTGTGATATCTGAAAGAATATCTTCCCTCAGTATAGAACATCAACAATGGGCTATCTGCCCTATTCTTCTCAAACAACGAAGAATGATTGTTTCTGATTTTTGAGCGTGGACCATTCCTCACCCTAGGCCATTCTTCCTACACTAATCAAAGTGCACTCTGGAAAGAATGTATAAACCCTAAGGAATGTCTGAGTCTAGACCATTCCCCACCCTGGGCCATTCCTCCTACACTAATCAAAGTGAACCCTAGAGAGAATGTATAAACCCTAAGGAATGTCTATCCTTGGTTGCTAAGCTTGGACCATTCCCCACCCTGGGCCATTCCTCCTACACTAATCAAAGTGCACCTTGGAGAGAATGTATAAACCCTAAGGAATGACTGTTCAGACCATTTACTCTGTTAACCACAAGAGGAAAACACTATCCTGTATCAACCTCCAAAATAGACCATTCCTCATGTTAACCACAATGAGAAATCATTGTCTAGCGAGGCGGGCCAGTCTTCTTGAGTAACCCTCAAGAAGAGAGACTTCCCTAGACCACTCCCCATGTTAACCACAATGGGAAGTCACTGTCTCTGATACATCAGCAATCAGACTACTTCCCATGTTAACCATAATGGGAAGTCACTGTCCATCAGAAATCTCAATCCACTTTCCAAACAGGAAAGAATCTGACCAATTTGGACTATTTTTAAAACAAGGATAAATGCTTCAATAATATTTTCAGTGCTCCCTCCTAACCTGGAGAGTCATTTAATCACAAAAATAAATGTTTTCAATAATATTTTTCAGTGCTTTCTCCTAACTTGGAGAGTCTTCCTTTTCATCTAAGGGAGTTATTTCCATGATCCCCATCTTCTCTCGAAAATATGCAAACTTTATTCTAGATAGAGGTTTTGTGAGGATGTCTATTGTCTGCTCATCAGTGGGGATATACTCGAGATTTACCTCTCCTTCCTGGACTTCATATCAAATAAAGTAGTATTTTATATCAATATGTTTCAACCTTTCATGAAACATGGGATGTTATGATAATCTTATACAGCTCTGATTATCACAATGTATTATGGTCGATTCTGGATTGATCAAATAAGTCAGAAATTAACTTCCTTAACCATATTGCTTCAGTGCATGCTTCACATGTTCTGATATACTCTTCTTATGCTATGCTAAGTGCGACAGACTTCTGCTTCCTACTACCCCAAGATATCATAGAGGAGCCCAAGTTGAAACACATGCCTGAAGTGCTTTTTCTATCTTCTGCACTTCCTGCCCAATCTGAGTCTGTGAATCCATGAAGTTGTATATCACTAGATGTGGTATATCTCAAGCCATAGTTTATTGTCCCACGAATATATCTTATGACATTCTTTGCATCTATCCAATGCTCTTGTCTAGGTTCCACCTGGAACTGACTTAATGTATTTATGGAAAAGAAAATATCTGGTCGAGTATTTACCAAATACATCAATGACCCAATTAGCTGTCGATATAGAGATGGATCTACTGGATCAGAATCTGGGACTTTCACTTTTCTTATATCCACATTCATAGGAGTGTCCATGGACTTATAGTCCATCATTCCAAACTTCTGAAGGATCTTTATTATGTACTTTCCTTGTCCAAGGAATACTTCACCACACTTTTTCCATACTTCTAGTCCCAAGTAATAGTGCATGAGACCTAGATATTTCATATCGAACTCATAAGCTAATTCCTTCTTGCACTGGATAATGAGATATTCTTCACCTGTTATGAATAGATCGTCAACATATAATAGTAGAATCACAGGTGCATTATCCATGACTTTGTAATAAAGGTTTGGATCTGCATGACTCTTGGAGAAAACAAGTCTTGTTAGATAGCTATCCATTCTGGCGTACCAAGCCCTTGGAGCTTGCTTGAGTCCATATAGAGATTTCTTCAATCTGCAAACATGAATGTCTTTGGAATGTACCTTGAATCCTTGAGGTTGTTAAATATACACTTATTCTTCAATAGCTCCATTGAGGAAAGTTGTTTTTACATCCATCTGATGTAGATTCCATCCCATGGAAGCGACAAGAGATATGATAGCTTTGATGGAGGTATATCTAGCCACCTAAGCAAAGGTTTCATCATAATCTTCTCCCTCCTTCTGGGAGAACCCTCTGGCCATGAATCTTTCCTTGTATTTATCCACGCTTCCATTTGCTGCATGTTTGATCTTGTATACCCATTTTGAGTTTACCACCGATTTTTCTTTAGGTCTAGGTACAATTTTCGATACCTCATTTTTCAAAATGGATTGATGTTCTTCCATCGTAGCTTCTTTCCATTGTCCCTTTTGAATTCCTTCTTCAAATGTGGTAGGTTCTTCATCTAGAAGCTTCGTCATGTATGTTGCATAACTTGAGAATATTTTCGGTCTTTTACTCTTCCTGAATGTTCCTTCTGGAACCTTGAGTCTTTCTACATCTTGTAATGTAGCTTCAATCCAAGCTGGTCATTTCTTGGTCTTCGGTACGATATCTGAATCAGTGTTTTCACATGGCTCCATATGATGATCAGGTTGATCCTTTTCATCATTTTCATTTTCTGTGTTTTCTTCATTAGGTTCTTCAAGCTCTTCTTCTTCTATAATTTCTTCGATGGATTTCCTAAAGGCCATCCTTTCATTAAACGTTACGTCTCTGCTAACTTCGATCTTGTGTTGTTCTGGAATATATATTCTACAGGCTTTGCATGAATCACTATATCCCAGGAATATACCCTTCTTTCCTGAGGGTTCTAGTGTATTCCTTTTGTCCTTGGGAATATGAGAGTAAACTGGACATCCAAATATTCTTAGGTTTTCCACATTAGGTTTCTTACCTGAGAAGGCTTCTTCTGGTGTCATGTCCTTCAATATACGATAAGGGCTTCTATTCTATACATATATTGTCGTCATTGTTGCTTCTCCCCATAGAAACATGGATAGACCTTGATCGTTTAATAAGGATTTTATGGTTTCTTCGATAGATCTGTTCTTTATTTCTGCTACACCATTTTGTTGAGGATTATGAGGAACAATCATCTCCCTCCTAATCCCTACCGATTTGCAGAATGCAATGAACTCCTTCGAGGTGTATTCTCCTCCATTATATATTCTTAATGTCTTGATCTTCTTGTTCGTGAGGTTTTCTATTTCAGCTTTGAATTCTTGGAACTTGCTGAATACTTCGTCTTTTGTCTTCAAAAGGTATAGCCATGTCTTTTTTGAATAGTCATCTATGAAGATTACGTATTAAAGAGATCCTCCTAGAGATCTAACTGGCATTGGACTGCAAACATCTGAGTGTATTAGATATAGGATCTCCTTAGATCCGTTGTTGTTTCTTGGGAATGGTTTCTTGATATTCTTCCCAAGGGAGCATCCCTTACAGATTCCTTCATGTGTAGATTTCAATTCTGGTATTCCTTCAACCATTCTTCTGAGAAAAGGTAATGCTTGATAATTGATATGAGTGTACCTTCTATGCCAAACATCATTAGGGTTGACTTTGTCATGTATGAGAGCTTCTTCATTTTTTTCTAGTAGTCTATACAGATTTCCTTCACAACTTCCAATAACCCTAACATTCTCTATGCTGGAGTTCTTATGCCATGATAAAACCTTTCCATCCACGAAAGCTACTATGTTTCCTTTTTCTTCTAGACATGATATCGATACAAGATTATTTTCTAAACTAGGTACATACAAAACATTACTTAAGTGAACATGGTTACCTGATTTCAACTTGACAGAGGCTTGTCCAAATCCTTCGATGGGGTAAGTGCTTTTGTCTCCAAGCTTTTCTTTGTATGATGTCTTATTCTCATTAAGATTTGAGAGTTTGTCTTAATCTCCCATCATGTGCCTAGAGGTACCACTATCGATTATCCACATGTCATCTTCAATCGTTCCGGTGAGTGCTGAGTAGTGTAGAAGACTGATTGTTTTACTCATGTCTTTGGTTGACTAGTAACTGGTCATGCTTTGATCCAAAAATTCAACTTCATAATTTTTATTTTCTGAGAGAGCTAAAAGGTGTGTTGAACTAGGGTGCATCTGAATATCTTCTTCTTGAGTGATATGCTCCATCACAAGGTGTCGGATCTGAGATTAGGGTTTCCACAACTTTTGTTGCTAGTAACCCTAGTGGAAGTGTCTTGGAAGCTTCTCCTGCTAGTAACCCTAGTGGCAGTTCCCAACGAGCTCAATATCCTATAAGCTATGCTTCCTTCCAGTGTTTAGGATGAATGAAAGAGGTGTGGGCCCATAACCTATTAGAATATAAAATATTGTGCTCATTTTACCATTGACAATACCCTTGTCACCCAACCATAGGCTGAAGCCACCCTCTGAGCACCTTGACCTTGATAGAGAAGAGAATCTTGGTAGAAATCCAATAGCCAAGAGAGGATAATGCACCAAGAAAGAATAGAAACCAATCTGATCAGATAGTCCCACCCAAAAGCTGGTGCACACTTTCCCAGAGACTTGTGCACAAAACTGCCACTGCACTGTGCATAACTAGTTCTCTCTGCAACTGTTGAGATGTGAATAATGAGAACTGGCACCCTGTATTTATAGTAGTATGAAAGACTCATTGGGGCTGACTTCTCCTCCTGGGTACTAATTAATTCATATTAATTATATTTCTACAGCTGATAACTTGTTTAGGGTTTCCTTTACTTCTTTGCTTCCTTCTGGAATATTATAATCTCGTCATAGGTCACAATAGAGGTTCATACCTCCCGAAGATACCATAATATCAAAAATATGCAATCACCTTTGAGTGCAAGACATAGACTTTGAAATCTTTGAGAGATTTCACCGAGGCATAGGCATGTTTCTCCATGATTTCATACTTGATTTCTGCATCTCTTAATGCCTTATTGAAGAAGGAAATGGGATGCTCTCTCCCTTCCTCACTTTTCTGCAATAAGACCGTTGCTACTATATCAAAATAAGAAAAAGAAAAAATTAGGAAATCCTTGGAATAATCAAGAATGATTAGCACAGGTGCCTCAGTCAATGCTTTTTTTATTTGGACAAAAGATTCCTTGGGTTCAACAGTCCATTTTACTTCATTTCCCTTTCTGATCATGACTGTGATGTGTTTCACCAACTCAACAAAATTTGAGACGAACCTCCTCAGAAAGTTAATCTTCCCCAAGAAATCCTAGACTTCCTTTCTAGACCTGGGAAGTGATAGGGTATGAATTGCCTCTACCCTACTGGGATCAATTCTCACTCCCTCTACTAATACTATATGGACTAATAGCTTCCCCTCCTTCATAGAAAACAAATATTTCTTGGGGTTTAAGGAAAGGCCAAACCTCCTGCATTTCAAGAAAACCTTCCTCAAGTGACAACAATGCTCTTTATCAAATCTAGAGAAGACTGTGATGTCATCCAGATAGATCACCACAAACTGATCCTTCTCCCCGATGAAGGCTATGTCCATGGCTCACTGAAATGTTTCTCCTGCATTCATTAATCCAAAAGGAATTTTGTTCCTTTTGGGATAGGGGCAAACCCAGGGTTCAACGCTCAAGAGCACACCAACAAAACCCTAACTACCGACCCTTTCAACAACACCTATGAAGCAGATGAAGTCTCACCCAAGGTAGAGGTAGGGGTGGTTGCAAGACTCAAGTGTATGCAACCTTAGTTGGGACATCAATATGTGATTATATTACTTTAGAAAGCACTTAGCAAAGATTATCCATCAATATCCAAGTCTTGCCATACTTCGCAGATCTCACAGAGCACCACAACATTCACTTAGATCTAGGTTAAGTTAGCATTTAGTAACAATAATATAGATCAGATATGATAAACTAAGCACTTAGCACATTCATATGCACCATATCTAACATCCATAACCATCTAAGAATCACAAAGAAAAGTATATGGCATAATCATATGAAAGAACAACACATGGAAAGGGATAAACACATCAGAGCTAGGCACAAAGCACTACACACAGGTTTACAGTGGTTCACCCCCACCCTGGGGCTACGTCCAAAAAGTTTTCTTCTTATTTATTATCTTCAATTGGTTAGTTTACAACACAGAGCTCAAAACCCTACTCCGCATAGGATAGGAGATCTATGCGCACCTCACCAAATCCTCCTTCCCCGAGTATATCTAGCACAGAGCCTTTACAATTTGTGCACTTAGCACTTATAACACTTGCACTTAGCTCTGCAAGTCTATCACATAGCTCAGCTCTTAGCACTTAGCCTACATCACATAGACGTTGATCTATATCTATATCTATATCTATGCCTATAGATATCTATTTATACAGTTACAAAATGGGCCTAAACATGGGTAAACCCATGGGCCGACATCCCTTTCCCGTTACATTATCCCAACAACCCAAAAAGGACCCAAAGTGGGCCTAGCTTTCGCAATATCCACTTCTCTTGGGGCTTCATCTTCAACAGGATGTCGAAGTCCCAAAAATGGTCAAATATGACCAAGTGTTCCTCAAAACTTGGTCAAGGGCCAACAGGCCCCCAACACTCACCTGTGACTCGTCACGAGTCACTCTGGTCTGTGCAATTCTTCTTCAAATTCCTTGAACTTGGTTTGATAAGCTTCGATCTGCTGCAAGGTGACTACTTCTTGTTCAGTGAAATCTTGGATAAGCACATCATTGACTGGTCCTTCGAGGCATTGTTCTGCCATACTCACAGCTTGTTCAAGTTCTACTTGTCTTTCAAATTCTGTGACCAGTTGACATGCCTTTACTTGCACTGGTTGAAGTCATTGAGAGACTTCCATTACTTTATTTTGAAGTGTGCAAAATTGTTGTTGGGTTGTACATTGCTATGGGAACCTCTTCATTCTTTCAACTGGTGATAAGGTCTTTAAGTATGCTTGTAATGTGTCCGCCTGTTGCTGCGTGTGTTGGAGATGTGACTCTAACACCTATAATTCTATATCTTTTGTGAGGTTTTCATATGTCTGGGCGCTTCTGGAGTTCAGTTTCTTGTATTCTAAGGAGAATACTCTCATTCGATCAATTGTGCTTCGGGAAGTGGCCTCCCTTAGATCTCTGATCTCTTGAGGTGTCTCAGGCATAGTGCAAAGTTCCAGATCAGCGATGCACTGCTGAAGTTGCTGGATCACTCCTTCCATTTGTGCTAGCTATTGTGGAACTCATCCTTCTATCTGGGCTTCAATGACTATAACCGAGTGAAGTGCTCTGTGAACCCATTCCTGTACTTCAAGTTGCTCTGTGAGAAACTATTTGTTGCCTTGCTATAACACTACTTTCTCTTCTTCCCACTTCACTTGAAGAGACAGTTTTTCTTGTTCTACATTACTGCGCTATTCCAACATATCTTTGTGTGCCTTCACCAAAGCTTGGGTAGCTTGCGTTGTCTCTTCCTCAGCTCGTCGAAGGCGAGATTCAATTCTACTAGCGATCTGATGCAGCTGGGTTGGATCATCTCCTGGTTCTTCAGTTCGACTTGTCGAGGGTGTGAGAGAAGATGTGTGGCTGATTTGTAGTGCCTACTGCACTTCTCAAAGTTCTCCCTTGATCTGGTTGAAAACCTCCTCCTTCTTCGCTTCTTGTTTTTCTGCTATCTCCAATGAAGCATCATTCAACGCAACAACTAAGAAGTCGAAGTCGTCTAAAGTGAGTGTATTCTTGAATGTAGTCCTTTGGGCTTTGTCTTTATTTCAAGACAAAGGATTTGGTGGAGTAACCTTCCTTTTCTTAGATGCATCCTCTTCCTCTCTAAGTGGAGTGACTTCACCTTTGTTATGCTCAACTTCTATGCCACCTAAGTCTCCACCTTCATCTACCTGCTCAGGTGAGGTCGAAGCTGTCTTCATTGATGTACTATGGACATCATGCACTTCATCATTTTTCTTCATTTTTCTTGGGTGAGGTGTGTTCGGTATAGTATCAGGGCTATCCATGTTGGAAATATCTGTGGGGTCCACTGAAACATGGAGGTCTGCCGACTATTCCTTGGTGATTTCCTCCAATTTATCTTCTGTCAACTTGTAATATGACTGGAGGTATTGTCTATGCTCATCAGCACACGCCATAATGTAGTTGAAGTGGTGGTCTGCACTGAACTTCATCAAGGGTCTAAACCTAAAAAGTGTGTTTAGGGTAATGCGAGGCATAGCCTAGATTGTGACCTTCAGCTGGTTGTAGTAGGTGTGGAAGACTTCATTGCACTGCCACTGTTTGGTCATGTCACTGGAATACCACAACGTACAAAACTTCACATCCATTGGTTTGAAGGGTTCTATATCTAGAAAAATGGCACCTTCTGGTAGCTCCCATGCAATGAAAGCAATCAATATGAGCAACCAACTAAAGTGGAAGTCGTATCCTTGGTCTTGTGCTTCTTGGCAATCAATCTCTAGTTGATTGACAAGGTACTATGCCCAGTTCATCTGAAATCCTTTTGCACACTTCCCTACGAGGTCTACCACGAATGCGATCACTTGATTTGGTCTATTCTTGTGAACTAACTTTCCCATGATCAGGTGACAGGAAAGGCACACTGCGCCATTCTAGATAGAGGCTACCTTGTAGCCTTGCATGCCCTTCTTGACATCACCATAGGTTTCTTTGATTCGCTGTGCTAATACTCGATCAGAGGTCTTTCTAGGGTAGAAGTCCTGTGGGTCATGGCCTTGCATGTTGAGCCCTATGATCCGGTTGATCAGTGTCGGATCCACAGTGATATGTCGATTTAGCCATAGATATCCTCCATGATATCATGACAGCAGTAGTTTCACACATGCATTTACCTCCTGATGGCATCCGAAGTGTAGAATCTTCATCAGATTGAGCAGTGTGGAATGCACAAGGTTATGGTTCCATGACTGCAGGATGATATTGGAATTATTTCCTTTAGTCCAGGTGAGGTACTTGTGTGGGGTGAGCATGCTGTAAACGTTTCGGTCGCCAAGGTTGAAGTCACTAAATTTTAATGCTGCAAGCTTATCTTCTTCAGTGTGGAATGCGCGCACTCCTTTTGGTAGGTATGTAGTGATAAGGGGGTATTCAAAATCTCTAGGGACACTGTCCCTATTAATCGCACCACTCAGAGGGGGTACGTAAGCTGGTAGGATGGATGCACTAACTTCATGTTGGTTATGTCATATTTATTCTTAGTTCTCCTCTCCGTGCCGACTCGAGACGTGCCTGCTTGGGTAGTTGATGGGGAGGTTTTCACTCCTCTTGTTGATGATGCCTACACACCTATAGATGTCCTTCTTTTTGATATAACCCTGTCAGCCATTAAGTCAATCAAAACTTCCTCGACTATTTTTTCTACAGCGCTGAGCTCGTCCGACATATAGGCTCAGGAATGATAATCAGGGTCACGATGAGCTCATATACTATGCTAAGATGAATGAGTTGATTGCAATAATCTCTGTATACAATCACTAGTTCTGCGGGCTTCGAATCTTTAATTGGCAAAAGTGTTCTTCAGGATTGGCGTGACGGGCTAAATAAGAAACTCAACAATGACCTGCTTGCAATGGTTATGGAGCCTCCATTAACTCCGTTCTATCCATTATAATGTTGGTCAATGGTCTTGTAGTAACCCCTAAATGCTTTCTAACCTGTTTGGAGAAACAGTTGAACAGATACATTGGCCTCCAACAGCTATATTGCTTCACTACAACAAAGTGCCATATGTCGCTACTCTGATATCTCAACGAAGTTCAAATTCTGTAATTTTTCTTTCTGTAATGTTCCATTTAGAATATCCTATAGTTTTTCAATATTCACCCTCTTCTTACTTAACTTTCTATCCTTTTTCCCAGTGAGCTTCGTCTCAATGGTTCTTTTCCCATTTTGATTCCTATTTCCCTTGGATATAGTCACTTCACGCTACTGAGGTTCTTTATTAGGGTTCAGGGATAACAAATCTTATTTATCTGAGATAGAGACTTCAGTCTTCTGTGAGTCCTCTGGTGTTTTGAAAACTTCAGCATCTGGGTTCCTAGTGTGATATAACTTCGACCCATTCTCTTGTTCTTCAATCAACTACACAATCCTTCTGGTCATAAAATCTTTTAACTCTTGTTTCTATTGTTTTAAAACTTTTTATTCTTCCTTCTTTCTATCTTGATCTCTTTCAATCCAAAGATTTCCAAGTAACATAGTAAATGGGGCATTATCCTCAATAAATTTGATGATCTCAAAATCTTCCTCTGTCGAAGTTCCATTGACATTCATACATATCTGGGTGAGCCTTCCACATAAGTTTACTAGTTTGCCTCTGAATAACCCTATTCCACTTAGTGAAGGGATCATAGAAGGTCTTCCTATAGCTTCCCAAGTTCTTTATGTCATGATATTCACCTATGTTTCCTCATCCAAAACACAGTCAATGTCGAAGCTTCCTATTCTTACTTCGATGCATTCTTTTCCTTTAAAGATCTCTGATAACCTAACATGTCGGTGATCATTCAAGGTGTCTCTTATCTGCAGTAACATCTTTTCTGATTCTTTCTGGGGTTCTTCTATTTCTGGATCTTCCTTAGGGTTTTCTTCTTTTAGGTTCATTCTTTCAATCTTAGCAATCATTCTATGGAAATATAATACTTCATGGTCTAATTATTTGCAACAAAGACAACTCGATCTCCCACCAGGGAATTCCTTAGCTAGATGTCTTGGTTTTTTGCAACTGTAACATAGGGTCAATCTTCTCTTTCTTTTAAATGATCCCCAACCTCTTCTGGATTGCGCACTAGGATCATGGTAGTTAACCTGAAACAAATTCCTTCTAGGATCCTGCATCCATTTGTTAGTCCAAACATTCTTTCTATGCATAGGTATAACATATCTATCATTATTCTTATCAGATCTATTCATATCAAACTTTCTTTATCTAACAATGCCCTAGTTTTCAAGCTAAGACAAAATCTATCAAGCATACCTAAATTCATGCTTTAGAAACAAAAATTTCCACTTATCTACTTCTATAGAGCACAAAGCTTTCAGATTTGAACTATTCTTACCTTTATCAGAGCACAGATCTTACAGATCTTACCTCTTTCTCCAGATCTAACTTATAAATTTCCACTTTAACCTTTCTTAGAGCACAAAGCGTTCAAATCTGACTTCTTTTCTTTAGTATCAACCTCTTTTCTTGTAGGTCTGACTTCTTTTATTCATATCTAACCTATCTTTCTTGGCACAAAGCTTCTCAAGTCAAGTAGAGCACTGTGCATCAGAGCGACAGACCTATGCACAGAGATTTCACAATCTCAGGTTAGATCCTTGCACAAAGCTTCTTTTTCCTCAGTTCCCAGCAATCATAGTTTCAGGTCCCGACAACGGAACCATTTGTTGGGATAGGGGTAGACCCAGGGTTCAACGCTCAAGAGAACACCAAAAAAACTCTAACTACTGACCCTTTTGGCAACACTTATGAAGCAGATGAAGTCTCATCCGAGGTAGAGGCAGGGGTGGTTGCAAGACTCAGGTGTTTGCAACCTTAGTTGGGACACCGATTTGTGATTATATTACTTTAGCAATCACTTAGCATAGATTATCCATCAATATCCAACTCTTACGATACTTCACAGATCTCACAGAGCACCGCAACATTCACTTAGATCTAGTTTAAGTTAGCACTTAATAATAATAATATAGATCAGATCTGATAAACTAAGAACTTATCACATTCATACACACCAGATCTAACATCCATAACCATCTAAGAAGCACAAATCAAAGTATATGGTATAATCATATGAAAGAACAACATATGGAAAGGGATAAACACATCAGATTTAGGCACAGAGCACTACAGACAGGTTTATGGTGGTTCACCCCCACCCTGGGGCTACGTCCACAAAGTCTTCTTCTTATTTATTAGCTTCAACCAGTTAGTTTACAACATAGAGCTCAAAACCCTACTCCTCATAGGATAGGAGATCTACGCGCACCTCACCGGATCCTCCTTCCCCGAGTAGATATAGCACATAGCCTTTACAATCTGTGCACTCAACACTTACAACACTTGCACTTAGCTCTGCAAGTCTATCACATAGCTAATCTCTTAGCACTTAGTCTACATCACATAGATGCCAATATATAATTATATATATATCTATGCCTATATATATCTATTTATATAGTTACAAAATGGGCCTAAACATGGGTAAACCCATGGGCTGACATCACTTTCCCATTACATTATCCCAACAACCCAAAAAGGACCCAAAGTGGGTCTAGCTTCTGCAATCTCCACTTTGCTTGGCACTTCGTCTTCGACAGGCTGTTGGAGTCCCAAAAATGGTCAAATATGACCAAGTGTTCCTCAAAACTTGGTCAAGGTCCAATAGTGCCCCGAGGAGTGGTGACGGTTGTTTTTTCTCTATCCTTAGGTATGACTGATATCTGATTGTAGCTAGAAAAACCATCAATCATGGGTATCCTGGATGCACTAGTTACCCTCTGCAATATGTGTTCCATATTAGGTAGGGGGTAATTATCCTTCTTTGAGCTTCTGTTCAGATTTCTGAAATCAACGCAATGTCTGATTTCTCCACTTTTCTTTCTTACTGGGACTAGATTGGCCATCCATTCAGAATATCTCAAGGGGAAAATAATTTGGGCATCTAGCAACTTCTGCACTTCTCTCTCCATGAATGGCAACAACATGGGATTTATTTGTCTTAGCTTCTGCCTAAATGGCTTAGCCTCTTCCTTCAGTGGGATCTTGTGTTTAATGACAGATGTGTCATATGTCTTGAGGTCTTCATAGGTCCATGCAAAGACATCAGAAAATTCTCTTAATAACTCAGTATATTTGACCCTTTTTTCTTTGGTCAGGTTGCTTGACAATTTGACAAACTTAGGCTCCTCATGTGTGCCAATGTTGCACTCAGTTGTATCAACATATTCATTTGAAACCCTACCCTTTATTGCCACATCATTCCCATCGAACAATATTTCTAAAGGAACTAATCCCTTTGGGATGTGATTGCTAGGCAACTGAACAATATGCTGATTAACAATTTTATTTAAAAATACCTCAGGGTGAGGGTCACCTTCGAGATTAGGATCCTGATCAATGTGCAATGTAGAGAATTCATCAGAAGACTCAAGAAAATTTTTGATTTCAATATCTTCCTCGAATACCTTTCAATGCTTGATATTGTTCGGTATAGATGGCCTATATCTTATCTCAACATCATATTTGATATTAGGTGGTAGAGGGATCCTGAACAAACTAGCTGAGACAGCTAAGGAATCAGCCAAAGTATTCTCCTCTCTTGGAATAAAAAAAATGTTGAAAGCTAAGAAGAAATTATCAATTAGGTCCCATACCTCATTTTTGTAACTTTTGAGCTGAGGATGTTTAGCCTGATAATAATTTTTGACCTGCTGGATTATCAACTCAGCGTCTTCAAACACTGCTACTTCCTCAATTCCCATTTCTTTTGCAGCCCTTAAACCTAGAACAAGAGCTTCATATTCTGCCACATTATTGGTAGTTTCAAACTCTAGCTTTTATGACAAGGATATGGCTTCCTGACAAGGCGACACAAAAACCACTCCAGCACCAGCACCTTCACTAGAAGAAGCTCCATCGAAGAACATCTTCCACACAGAGGTAGTTGGAGGAGGTATTTCATGATCAAATATGGGTTGCTTTCTAATTTGAAGAGGAGCTTCAGGAGTATTGTTGGCCCTTGGTTATGGAAGGAAGCAAAGAACAAGGAATAAAAGGTAAAAAGTGAGCTTCGCGGGATACACAGTGACTGTCACTGGGTCGAAGTAAGAAAAAGAGTAGAAAAGATGGAGCGAAGTATGGAAAAGAAAGTTGGGGGAAGAGGAGATCGAGGATGACAGATGAGCAAGGAAGATGGATTGAGGATGACTCAGGAAGTGGGAAAAGACACCATTGGATGCTTTGGATACCACACGAGAAGGAAGGAAAGACAGGTTAGCGAAGCCCGAAAAAAGAGGGTCAAGTTCACCTAGGGTTTTAGTCACCTAGGGTTTTGGTATATTAGGGTTTTGAAACCTAGGTTTTGTCCTAAGGCTATCGGTGAGTGATTGTAATGTATAAATAAAGGTCAAGAGGATCTGGGTCGGCATTAATGTTGTTTTTGTTGTGGATATCATTCATGTTATAGCTCTGTTGAGAATGAGAGGTTTTGTATTGTAAGATCTTCAACTATGTGCAAAGGTCAAGACCTGCAGCTGGGTGCACAGGAAGGGGAGAGAAAGAGAGAGAAGAAAGAACATCTGCTATCTAAGAGTGCAGAAAAGAATTGTATGCTTTCTTTAATAAATCATAAGCACAGTTCTGTGGATGTATCCCTAGAGAGAGGGTGAACCACGTATACCTTGTGTTGTGGATGCATGATTGATGTTTTGATATCTGTTACTGTTATATTTTTATTTACATTAGTGTGTTAGATCAGATCTATAATTGTGCAGGATAGATCTAGCTTGATAAGTGTTGGATGCATATTGAGTTGTTGTACCAAGAGATCCACTTGATATTCCCCTAGTTGTAGACATCTCTATCCTGCAACCCCCTCATAGCTTCTTCGGGTGAGACTGCATCTTCTTTGCAGGTGCTGCCGAAAGGGCCAGTAGCTTGGGCTTGTTGGTGTGCTCTTGGAGTGAACCTCAGGTCTTCCCCTGTGCCAACAAATGGTTCTATTGCTGGGATGGGAATCCTTCTAAAGGGAATGTCAAGGTGGTTCCCATCAAATATATAGATTCAAAAGTTGATAGAGGATCAAGAGAGGGACTTCGTTGAAGCCCATAACAAGAACCCTAAAATGAGTACTGAAGATTGGCTGCAAAGATACATCTTCACTGAAATTCATGAGATACTCTTTGGAGGAATCCACTAAGAATTGTTTGAGTGGTTGGCTAGGTTAGCTGATATACAATTCAAGGTCAGATCTAGACCTCATGTAGTTTGGACACCGGTGTTGATCCAGAAGGTCAAGAGAGTTGACAACGCCATGTCCTGAGCCATTGATCATTGGTTTGATAGTTCCATTGTAGGGTATATCACCGAATTTGTTGTTGACAGAAAAGAATCATATAGCCAGGCCAAGAGATACTTTTTTAAGGGACCCCGAGGGAGATTTCTGCATTTTCTGAAGTTAAGAATCAAGAAGCTCTTGCATGAAAACCACATTTTAAAGATACAGTAGACTGGCTAGATCTGAAAAGGCTAATGTTCATAAATTCAGACAATGACATCGACACAGAAGTTGGACATATGCACAGTGGAAGAGTATTTAGAGGATTTCACCTTGAGAACCTGTTTAAGGAAAAATATGGGGAAGAAGGTATCTACAGTGAAGAAGAGGCAGATCTGACAGACGAAGAGCACTTAGAAACCCCTAGAATAGAGGAAGAAGCAGTTGAAGAACTTCGCCGAAATGAGCCAAAGACCTCAGGAACTGTGCAGGCTAATGAAGTAAGTAATATCAATCCTCATGTGGTTTCAGAAATGTTAAGTCATCAGAGTATTCCAAATCACCATAGTCCGCAGAGTACTATTACTAGCAGTTCAACATCTACTCAAACAGGAAACCTAGGAAACTCTATGGAAGATGAGATGAGGCTCCCTATCTTTAGAGGAGATGGATTTGAAGATCTTGATCAGAACTGGTTCATGTGTGAGGCCGTATGGAACATTAAAAACATCATCGATGAAGCTTTTAAAAGAAACCAGTTTAGCACTACACTGAGGGATCGCGCACTGACCTAGTACATGAAGCTTGTCCAAGGACTTGCACAGCCTAAGCCACTGAATGAGATCAATAACGCGTTGATTGCATAGTTTAAAAAACCTAAGTCGAAGTCACAGTGTATTATCGAGCTGAAGGAGATCAAACAAAAGGTAGCTAAACTTGTTTGGGAGTTTGTCCAAAGATTCAAGACCCTAACAGGCCGATTGACCTTCAAAATCCCGGATGAGAAAAAAAAAGAATGGTTCATCGCTAATATTTTACCACATATCAAAGTTCCACTGATGCATCAGAAGATTTCTTCACAGGAAGAATCTTTGGAGATCGCTATGAAACTTGAATCAACGCCTATGGGAGAATCTAGCTCAGGTATGAGCCAGATATTGAGCCAACTGACTCTATTTTATCTCTACAGCTTGAGGACATGAAGAAGGACAATGGGAAGGACAAAAGAGAAGATATCTAGTGTGTAATATGCATATCCGAAGGTCGTGATAAAGAACATTGTCCTCTATTTCATGAATATTTGGCCTCAGGAGTGTTGAGCCCCTTGAAGCAAGTTAATATGCCTTGGTGCGAAGTATGCATAAACCGACATTGCCCTGGTGAGTGCTACTACATGTAGAAGTATGTTCAGACACCCACAAACTTGTATTGCACATTTTGTAAATCAGTAGGACATGATGAAAGAGATTGTAGATCTTACGATCTCATGCATGAAAGATCAAGAGACATATACAAGATGCACAATATAACTCCCCGGGAAGAGGAAATTTAAATCCTCGCAGTGGATTCAAAGGGCAAGGATGAGGAGGAGGTATGGGCTGAGGCCGAGGAAAAATAATCTGTTATAATTGCGCGTAGCCAGAACATCTAGAAAGGGACTGTCAGAACCCTTGTACCAATTGCAGTTATTGCAACTCCTTCGAGCATGTCATTAAAGACTACCCTGTATTGCTAGGGAAGCTTCAGGAAAGATGAGGACCTCAGCAGAACCCAAAAGTACAACTAATATATGTTGAACCTCATGGAGCAGAACCTAGATTCATTATTATTACTCGAGGAGGCGCTGCTACAGGAGAGGATAGAATGACCCATGAAAAGATCACATAAAACTCAGGTATCAGGAAAGCCACAGAGAGGACTCAAGATTTTGATGTGAAGAAAGAAAGACAAATATTTGAAGAAGCTAGGAAATAATTCAAAGCAGATCAAGGGTCTTCTTCAAAAACATAACTAGAAATAAGAGAATATGGAATGCCTCATGCATTTGATTAGTCTGCTTCACCCAGAGAAGGAAAAGAGGAAAGTAAACTTGTCAGTTTATTATATATGTTTATAGAACTTCTTAAATATGGGAAATCCATACAAGAACTGAAAAACTTGGTTAAACAATATGAGCTAGGAAAGATAGACCCCTTACTAAATAGGGAAGTACACCATATTGGTAAGAATAAAAGGACAAATAAAGAATTACACCTGAATGCTCAGATAGAAGAATATGATATATACTATGTGGTCCTCGACTTAGGGTCGGAGGTCAATGTCATGACCAAGCAAACTTGGGCACTAATGGGAAAAATGAAGCTGATATATTCCCCTATCATACTTCACATGGATAATTAGCAAGCTATTAGCCAATTTGGACGATTGGATCATATCCCTGTGGACATCGATCGAGTTAGAGCCTTTGCAAATTTTGATGTAATTAAAATTGTTGATGACAACTACCCTTACCCTGCATTGTTAAGAATTGATTGGGCCTTCAACAATTCTACTGTTGTTGATCTAAAGAAGAGGCGTATGACATTTGAAAGATATTTCCTTAGGGTCATCACAACTTTAGATCCAGATGAAGGTCCTCAATACACAGATCCTATTAGAGAAGAAGACCACGTGTATGAACTGGAAAACATCTACCAACTAATAGCCTGACAGCAGGATTACATCAATCCTATAACTGATGGGAACCTGAGCTGGTGAAGTGACAACGCATGTTCATCAGACTCAGAAGAAGTGTTGGAGAACTAGCAGAACTAGATGTATGAAGTCTCTACTAGAAGATGTGCCAGACTAACTAGAGAGGTTCACTGGATCGGCAAAATGAAGAGTAACTTACCCACATTTGATGGGCTAAATCCTTTATAAAACTTCTTATCAGAGTTTGAGACAAGTGTACCAACACCACAAAGGTTGTTGGAAATGGATGAGGCCATGAAAGCTACACCAGCAAGATGGTGGGGTACGCACAAAAGAAACATTATAGATTGGACACAATGTTGGACTTTGATGACAGCGTGGTTCTCAGCACAGGTAGTGAGCTACAAAGTGAGGTACATAGGTCGAATTTTCCCAAAGGACCATGTGTGAAGATGCGAAGAGTCCTGGAGTAACATTCCTCGAGAACAATGGGTGCACCAATTCATTAACACACTGAACACAATTCCTATCAATTGGTACCTTCTAGCGAAGTTGTGCCTCGTCACTTCAAATTGGGAAGGTATGATTCATAATTTTGTAACCACATTTTTGTTTGAAAGCTAATTTCCTTCAGTATACCATGCATTACAAATTGTGAGACAAAGGGTATTCAAAGAAGCATATAGCCTCCCTTTGGAACAAGAAGAGGATGAATGGACTGCACCATTTCAGAAATTACAAGGATGTTACAACACCAATGCCAATAGTGATGAGGATCTGAGGAAGGTAAACATTGTTGAGAAAGAAGGTCAAAGAGATGTGGAAGGACCAAGTGTTGAGCTGCCTTTCATAGAACAACCGATCAAAATAAAGATAGTCAATATTGGGATAGAGGAGACATCGAAGCTTGCCAATATCAGAGATTATTGGGATGTTGCTACCATTGACAAGATTACAGAACTGTTGCATGAATATCATCACTTTTTCCCAACCAAGTTCACTGATATGAAGGGAATCAAAGGACCTATGGGTGATATGAGAATACCTTTGAAACAAGGTGCGAAACTAGTCAAGCAAAGACCCTATAGGTTGAACCCGAAATACAAGGAAAAAGTAAGGATTGAGCTCGACAGAATGCTAGAAGCAGGGATTGTTGAACCTATCGAAGAGTTGGAGTGGATCAGCCCTATGGTAGTACAGGACAAGAATACCAAAGGTGAGATCCGGATATGTGTGGATCTCAGGAAGCTGAATGATGCTTGTTTGCATGACCCTTTCCCTACACCATTCAAAGATGAAGTATTAGACAATGTGGGAGGCTAGGAGGTATATTCTTTTACATATGGCTTTTCATGATATCATTAGATCCAGATCACCAAGGAGGACCGCGACAAGACCACATTTTCCACCGAATGGGGATCCTACCAATATATAGTAATTCCATTTGAACTGAAGAACGCACCAGCCATCTTTTCCAGGGTGGTGGTCGAAGCGTTCAAAGAATTTCTGCATAAATTTTTAGAAGCATATTTTGATGAATGGACTGTGTTTAGCTTGTTAAAAAACCATATTGAATGTCTGAGGCTAATGTTTGATAAATGCAAGTAGTGTCAAATTTCTTTAAATTAGAAGAAGTGCATCTTCTTCTCACTATTTGGGGTACTATTAGGCCACATTGTATGCAAGCAAGGATTGTTGGTTGATCCATCAAAGATTGCAATTATAGTTGATTTGCCACCACCTACCTCAGTCAAACAACTTCGCACTGCGCTAGGCCATACTGGATATTACAGGAAATTTATCAAAGGATATGCCCAAATTACAACACCGATGGAGAAGTTGTTGAATAAGGACTGCTAGTTTGGCTGGATGGCTGAATGCCAGCAAAGCTTTGACACACTGAAACAAAATATGGTCACTGCACCCATTTTGGTTTTCCCAGATCGAAACAAGGAGTTTCATGTGCACGTCAACGCGTCTTTTATTGCATTAGGAGCAGTACTGGCACAGCCTGGAGAAGGGGACATTGATCATCCATTATCATTTGCCAGTAGGAAGCTATCTACAACTGAGATTAACTACACCACTACTGAGAGAGAAGGGTTATCCATGGTGTATGCGCTGCAAAAATTCCGCCACTACTTGTTGGGAGGACACTTTAAAATGTTTACTGATCACTCCGCACTGAAGTACCTAGTCAACAAGCCAGTGGAATCTATAGATGACTTATGCTGCTTCAGGAATATGACTTTGAAATCATAGTTAATCCAAGAATAATGAACAAGGGCCCTAACCACTTGTCATGGTTGGAGCATGTCAAAGAACCCACTAGTTTGGAAGACACACTACTGGATGCAAAACTGCTCGCCATTAGAAATATTGATGACCACTTTCCAAACATAGTCCAGTTTGTGTTAACAGGAATGGCTCCAAGTGAGTATACAATCCCTCAGAAGAAACAACTAGTAGTGTGCACTGCATAATTTTCCCTAATCGTTGGTCACCTATACAAAATGGGGCCTGATTAGATACTAAGAAGGTGTGTTATGGAGACAGAGTGACCACTGATCCTTGCAGAAGCTCATGAGGGAATTGCAGGAGGATATTATGCAGGGAAATAAACTGCGCAAAAGGTTTTGCGAGCTGGCCTATGGTGGCCTACCTTACACAGAGATGCTAAATAATATACCATAGCATGTGATGTATGCCAGAGAGTTGGAAAACCATCCCGAAGAGACAAAATTCCATTAGCACCGCAGATGACCCTACAATAATTCGAAAAGTGGACCATTGACTTCGTGGGACCTATAAACACACCAGGAAAGCGCACAGGAGAAAGGTACATTTTTATTGCAACCGAATACTTAACCAGATGGGATGAAGCCAGAGAATTCAAGGACTATAGTGTAACTACAACTGTGTGTTTTATATTTGATGACATAATAACCAGATTTGGATGCCCCAAGATCCTTATGAGAGATCAAGGCACACACTTCATCAATAAGACAATTGAATCTCTGACTGAAGAATTTGCAGTCCACCATCAGAGGAGTACACCTTATCATCCACAAGAAAATGAGACAGTTGAAGCATTCAACAAAATCTTGGAGACAACATTGATGAAGATTTGCAGTGTGAACATGGATGACTGGGATCTAAGAGTACCTGCAGTACTATGGGCCTACATAACCACTTGCAAGAAATTAACAATGCAGACCCTGTCCAAATTGGTTTATGGTTTTGAAGCTATTGTCCCGATGGAATATCTGGTACCAAGATTAACGATTGATGCGTTCACAGACATGGATGACACTGGTGCTATTCATGAGAGGCTTGCACATTTGGTTTATTTGGAAGAAGACAGATTCATTGCACGATTCCATCAACAAGTTCAGAAGGAGAGAGAGAAGGCTTATCATGACATGCACATCAAGAATAAGGCATTCAAGCAAGGTGACTTAGTTTTGATGTATGATATTAAGTTCATAAAACACCCTCGAAAGTTTAGAAGGCATTGGCTTGGACCATATGAGATTGCCTGTTCCACAGAAGGAGGAGTTGCGCAGCTGAAGACGTTGAAGGGAGAATGGAAAGAAGGATTGGTGAATGGGAGTTGGTTGAAGTTGTACTATGATAACCAACTTCCTCATAGCTCTAAGTAAAGACATGAGGAAAAGGTTCCAGGTACCAGGTGCAGTTGAAACTGGGTACCAGACACAAAAAATATAGTATGCACAAGGAGGGAGTAGAGGCATAAAGAAGAAAACAAGAACTACACTGTGTAGTCCATTTCGAAGAAAAATAGAGGAGCCAGATTCGTAGTGCCTCGGGATGAGTCATAGCTGTGTGTTGGGGGCTTGCTGGCCCTTGGTTATGAAAGGAAGCAAAGAACAAGTAAGAAAAGGTAAAAAGTGATCTTTGCAAGATACATAGTGACTGTCACTAGTTCGAAGTAAGTAAAAGAGCAGAAAAGATGGAGCAAAATATGGAAAAGCAAGTCGAGGGAAGAGAATATCGAGGATGAAAGATCAACAAGGAAGATGGATTGAGGATGACTCGGGAAGTGGGAAAAGCCACCATTGGATTCTTTAGATTATCGCACGATAAGGAAGGAAAGACAAGCTGGTGAAGCCTGGAAAAAGAGGGTCAAGTTGACCTAGGGTTTTACTCACCTAGGGTTTTGGTATCTTAGGATTTTGACACCTAGGTTTCGGCTTAAGGCAATCAGTGAGTGATTGTAATGTATAAACAAAGTTCAAGAGGACCTGGTTTAGGGTTAATGTTGTTGTTTTTGTTGATATCGTTCATGTTATAGCTCTGTTGAGAAAGAGAGGTTTTGTATTGTAAGATCTTCAGCTATGTGCGAAGGTCAAGACCTGTAGTTGGGTGCACAAGAAGGGGAGAGAAAGAGAGATAAGAAAGAAGATCTTCTATCTAAGAGCACAGACAAGAACTGTATTCTTTCTTTAATAAATCATAAGCATAGTTTTGTGGACATAGCCCTAGAGAGAGGGCGAACCACATATACCTTGTGTTGTGGATGCGTGATTGGTGTTTTGATATTTGTTACTGTTATATTGTTATTTACATTGTTGTGTTAGATAAGATCTATAAATGTGCAGGATAGATCTATCTTGATAAGTGTTGGATGCATATTGAGTTGTTGTACCAAGATATCCACTTGATATTCCCTTGGTTGTAGACATCTCTGTCCTGCAACCCCCTCATAGCTACTTTGGGTGAGACTGCATCTGCTTCGCAGGTGTTTCCGAAAGGGTTAGTAGCTGGGGCTTGTTGGTGTGCTCTTGGAGTGAACCTTGGGTCCACCCCTGTGCCAACAAGTATCAATGAGATGCAATAAACTAGACCCCAAATCATTGTCAAGTGCAAAGATAGGATGATTGGTGGGGTCTTCTTCATCACTAATAATGTAGGCCAACTAAGCTTCTCTATACAACCTTCTGTGTTCCCCTCCAAAGAATGGAATGGTGGCATATGTGAGGTCCATCTGTAATGTTTCTCCAAGATTTTTAATCCAAGATCTTGACAACAACATGCCAAACTTGGGGGGAACATCAGCTACTACAATTTCCATGACCACACTCTTCATTGGTAGCTGAAATAAGGAAATCACCAGGTCTTTGATGACTCCAAGGCATTGCACCCTCCTTGAATCAAAAGAGTACAAATCATGATAGGCCTTTGTTACTTCCAGTCCCAATTCTTCCATGACTATTTTGGGCATGAGGTTATGGGAAGTCCCTGAATCCATCAGGCAGTTATGCAACACCTTATCATGTATGTTCAGGGATGTGTAGAAGGGAGGGGATCAATCATCTCTATATTCTACCATGGGACCTAGGATGACTACTAGATTTTCATCTTGAAGATTTACTGAGTCTATGGAAGGCTGGAGGGACTCCAACTATAGCAGTTTGGAGAGGGACCTTTTGAAATATTCATTTTTAACTAGTTCCAAGAGGGGTACAGGAATTCTAATTTTTTAAATTTTGTGCTCAAAAATAAGGAGGAAGGAGGCTTAGGAATTTCCCTTAACTCAGGGACAGGGTATTTGGTTGTTGGTGAAATATTCTGAGTTTTCCTTTCCTTGGCAGTGTTTGCTATCGGCTTAATAGGATTTTCTGTTATGAGGGCCTGATCAGGGATGTCAAACTTCCCTTCTTTCTTCTTTGACCTGATATTGTATCTGTTAGGAGTGTTGTTGGCCTTTTCCCCTTTAATCAACTCATTGATTTGATTGTTCATAAGGGATTCTTCATATGCAGATTGAGTCAAATGGGGGAAAGGGGAGGTGTCTCCAAAACGATGGATTTCAGGACCAAGCTCATCCATCTCCTCTCCTTCCTCATCAGCAACTAGGTTATTTTAGAGAGGGGTTTAGATCCTTTGATCATATCTATATCTATTGCTTTGTTCCCTTGGCATAATTTGTGGAACATTGTTGTTTGGCCTCCTGAAATTTTCTCTGTTGTCAATGTTTTGGGGATTTTTGTACATTGGCTTCCCTTCAAATTTCATTTTCTCTATCTCTACAGACAGAGTCTTTACCATCTTTGTCAATTCATCCACTTGAGGGTAAGATATAGAAGAACTGGATGTGGAGGCTTCAGATTTCTTTCTGGGTATGTCTCTATCATATTTATTTCTAAGTCGATCAACAACCAATATATTCAACTCAACTTCCACAGCCGAGTCCTGCATGTGAGCCAAGGAAGTGGCTCATCTTTCCCTCAACAAAAGGCAGAAATTAGGGTCAAAAGCGTTGGCATAAGTAATTTTGGCTTAAGATTCTGAGGGCTTTATCTCAACAGGGATCTTATTGTACATTTTATTGAACCTCTTAGAGAAGTCAGAGACATACTCTCCTTTCTTTCTCTTCAATGCCCCAGACTATGCCATGTAATACATGAAGTCTTTCTTATCTCCCCACTGTCTCAAGAAGATATTATCCAAAGCTTCTATCCCATCGATAGATCCAGGGGACACGGCCCAAAACCATTTCCTAGCCTCGCCTTCAAGGTTATGAACAAAAATTATCATCCATACGTCTTCATGCATGATGACATAATGCCTCGCAAAACTATAAAAGGCCTCAAGGTGTTCTTCTGCGGTTATGTCTCCTTCACCTATAAACCTGGGTAGTTGCTTGAGGTAGCCATCTGCTGGAAGGGCGTTGAGAGGCTGAGACAACACAAGGGGAACATACCTAGCAGCTATAATAGCCTCCATTTTGGTCATAGGGGGATTTTCTCCTGCCATAGGAATATTAGGTGGAGGAGAACTAGGAGGAGAAGGAGTTCAAATAGGGGATACTGGAACTAAGCTTCCAGGTGGAAAGGGAAATGATGGAGGATTCAAAGAGAAGGCTAGGGGGCTTGAGTCAGCATATGCTTCTCTCTTTGCAGTAGAAACCACAGTAATAAAAGGAGGGGTGGAAAATCTAGGAGTGGGGAAATCTCCTGTGGTCCTGGGTCTATGCCAAGGTACAACTTTAGGGGAGAGGGGAGTGACAAGGATTTCTCCCTCCAATCCCAGATCAGAAGGGGGAAAATCAATAGGAACACTCTCAAAATTTAAAGTTGTAGAAACTCCAGCAAAAGGTATGGCAGGGAAACGAGAAGCATAAAATGGAGTTTCTACAGAAGGAGATGAAAAATTATCAGAAATACCTGGTTCAGCAGTAGAGGCTCCTCTTCCAAAGGCCTTTCCCTTTATGATAATATTTTTTTGATCTGCTTCAAGTGTCGTCAAGGGAAACTAAGGAGTAGACCTTGTGTGCCTACCTCTGTAAGCCACAACTGAAACAACAGGTTCATCCCTAGTGGAGTTGTCACAATGGAGTTTCCAGGTGCATAGTATCAATATTCAAGGGCTTTGATGTCTGATGCACCTTCAGAGTCAGAGGCTCAATGTTGTTCAATCCCAGGGAATATTTTCGACTTCGTCCTCAGCAATGGTGCCATAAGTGTTAGCACCATAAGTCACTCCTGGATTGCAGCAGGAGTAAGCCTGATACCCATCAGTTTGAATGTCATGATTGTTTATAAAGGGTGATCGAATGGAAGGGAAATCAGAACCATATCGCTTTAACTCAGAATCATGGACTAGTCTATGCATGAACAGGTGAGTTCTTAGTTTAACTTCAGACAGTAAGTTGCAATAATGGTGAGCAGGAGGAAGACTTTGGTAAGAAAATGCAAAGGTCTGTTGTAGGCATCAAGCTTCCAACAGCCCGAAGAGGAAGAATTTAAACACAAGAACTTCTTGTATTCAAATCACAAGAACATTAAAACAAATCATAACAGTGTTACCATAAAACATTTATATAACATTGTCACAATGCTTCATGTGACTCAATCAATCATGAAGTCTTTCAATAGTAGATGGGAAACCAGATGGAATAAGAAGTTGATTGTCATTAAACGAGAAATTTCACATACAAATACATAACCAGGGAAACCAGTGTTTCATCAAAACTTTACAACAAGGAGCTTAGCTCAACCATCGACCCCCTACAAAAATACAAAATTGAGTATATATACTCAGATAAATTCACCACCTTGGCAGTAGGAGAGTAGTTGAGACATTAAATTTCAAACTAGCATGTGCAGGCTCATCTGATCAGACGAGGACATTGAATCGACATGGCTCTCAGGAAATCTCTCGATAGGGAGACCTTGGGAAGACTGCATGCCAAAACCTCCATGCCTTGTATTTAAGGAGTGAGGAGAGGTTTCAACCACCTCCTCCCACCTTCATTTACTTCTTGCAGGGATCAGGATTGAGGTCGAGTTGAATTGGCACCTGGAGAATGTGACGACCCCTCCTGTAGCTAAGCCC
The DNA here is from genome assembly GCA_000966675.3 of Picea glauca. Lineage (NCBI taxonomy): Eukaryota > Viridiplantae > Streptophyta > Pinopsida > Pinales > Pinaceae > Picea > Picea glauca. The sequence continues at coordinate 1,123,453 of JZKD02S1993205.1, read as the reverse complement.
GATGCTTTGTCCCTTTGCGGAACTCTTTCTATCACCCCAAGAAACCATGGGCCATGACCCTATTCCTATATTCAAAGGTGCTTTAGACACTTTTCCTTTCGATAAATTCCACCAAACTAGCCTCCAGGATCCCCGGTAACTAAAACTGCGAAACAACCCTCCATATCGACGGTCGGATATGGCACCTAAATCGACGACCATGATTATCCCTTGAAGGCCCAGGTTGCCAGCCCTATCTTCCATATGACCTAGGGGCCATGACCGTGGGCCCGACCCTCAATGTATTTAGGGGATTCTCCCACCGAAAGTTCTCGTTCCTTTTCTCTCGAAATCCCTGACACTAGATCCTGCAAAGTGCTCAAAAGATCGCCACCTGTCTCCCAGGGATCGACGACCTAGATCTACTAAAGATCAATGGCCTAGATATATTCTCATCAGATGGCCCTGATCGCTCACCTCTCAATGAGCACATAAATCCAACTGGACCCCACTTTTCATCCCCTCTTCATGTGACCAGGCACTATGACCGTGGGCCTAACCCCTAGGGGATTTCACATTTCACATTTCGGCGATTCTAACTGCAATGGAGGAGTGACCCCGACCTTCAAAATCATGGTAGATGAAAACACTATAGTGTTTAATCGTGCACCACATGTTCCTTGGATGGAAGGTTCAGATTACTTCGACGCTTTCACTTTGACTATCCTGAAAGGCCCCATCTGCAGCTTAGATTTTGTGCCATGTGTCTTTCTTGATGGACGACTGAGATCTTTCCTTGATCAATGATCCCGATTATGTTGGGATTTCCTGCATGCTACGCTTGGGCGCTCATGGATAAAACCTTGTATAACTTCATTTGATGGGTTGTTAAGCCCCATTTCATGCATTTTTCACTAAGGACCCGAATCCAGAGAGAAACTCCCCCCCTACAAGAATATGTGCTAACAGGTTTCATCACCTTTTTTATGAGTTTTTGCAAGAGTCTGAGCTAGTAGGGATTCTGGTCTTCCATACAAGTACTCCTTGCTTTCTTTTCTTGGCTGCATTTTCTTTTCCAGAAATCACAGAGGTACACGTGGCCTATATAAGGCCTGCATGCATGTACCCATGCCCTACCTTCACACAGCCCGCGTGCACACGCTAGCTAATGAAGCATTAGTCACGTGTTTGAGTTCAGAAAATATTTTTTAGAGAGGTAGTCATCCTCTCCCCTGTCAGAAGTGATCCTTCTCAGGGGTTTTATGGATCTCATTTTGGTCTCTGTTTTTGCATTTTGTAGCTTAGGTACCACCTCAGATTGACTTTGTTCTATGAAATTTTCCTTGAATTGTTTTTTCTTTTCTGTCAAAGTAAGTTTCTGAGTCTTCAAGGGACTCTGGTTCTCAATACCAGTAGTCTCTACCAGTGTTTGATTGCTTTTTTTTTCATTTTTGAAGAATTTCAGAGGTACACGCATCTTGTATAAGGTCTGCATGCGTGTACACGTGCCCTGACCTTACACAGCTCGCGTGCACATGCTGGCTGTTGAACTGTCAGCAACGTGCCTATTGAGAAAATTTTTGTTTAAGGAGAGGTAGACATCCTCTTCCTTATCAAGAGTTATACCTATCAGGGATTTCCTTGATTTATTCTTGGTCTCTGTCATAGAAGTCAACAACTTAGGTTTGATTACATCAATAGATTTCTTTTTCATTAAAACGTTTTCCTCAAATTTTTCTTTCATAGGGTTTTTAGACAAGTGTGAGAGTTTGCTTTAATTAGATTGTGTGTTATTGTCAGTGAATCTTTGCGATTTGCACTCGGGCGATAAGTTTTCTTGGTATTTACTTGTCGTCATTTTTCCTTTTTTCTTTGCGAGCATTAAATAAAAAAAAACTTTTATTTCTTGTTTTGGTTAAGTAGTTGTCGGTTTGCATTAATAACCAGGAAAAAAATTTCTTTCATAAGTTCTTGGTTGTTTACTTAGGACAATAAGTATCTTGTAGTCGAGCGAAATCCTGTTTTGAGTTTGTTGTTCAAATATCTTAGAAAAAATTTAGTTTGAAAAGTTGGTTAAAAAATTTAAAAATGCAAATCTGAATTTGTCAAGAAGAAGTTATTTTGTTTCCATCTTTCTGTTTATCTTTTCTTTCGTCTCTCAAAACACCACTATAACCTTTGACTTAAGACAAGCCATAAAAAATTAATGATTAATTAAAATCAAATAGACTTTATGTTTGTAGTGTCCATCAACTAGTCTAGGCTAGAGCCTTGATTTAGGTTGGAGAGGAAACTCTTCAAGGCTGCAAAACATACATAAGAGTCTGTGCTAGGGAGTGTTAAAAGTCCAGTATCATGAAATTTTTCTGGGGTCCCCCTCTAACACATTGGCTAAACATGAGATCGTGTGCGGAAAGGTAGTGGAGATAACCCCTCCAAATCCAGACCAAGTGTAGTGGGGAATGCATAGAGAGGGCTTGTCTTGGGATTCCATCGATTGCATTTTCCATGGAGCTTCATGGGTCTCAAATACATTCAATGTCCTTAGTTTTCTTCCGGACCACTTTATTTTGATACCCTTGACAGGTTTCGGGCTTGATACCCTGCTCATTGTGGTCCACCCGACTGTCGACTGTACCCGCCTGGTGACTGTTCACGCGCTAGCAACCTAGTTTCCATTATTTTAGGGACTTACAGAGGTGACTGTGGGGATATACTGTGGTACCTAGGATAGACATCGGGCCATTCTTTGTAGAGTATACCCAGAGGGTGCTTTCGTATTCGAGTTTCACTTGCACTAGTAAGTTGCTCTAGTATTGGTTGTTGTAACTGTTCTTCCAACTAGTTTAGTGATTGCTTGTTTTATCTCGTAGGGAATTTTTATAGTGTGTGTTGTTTTTGAACGAATAGAAATCCCTAGTGTGTCTTTGATCTTCTCACATAGTGGAGGATCATGAGCTCCACCGGTCATGAAAGCTTCTTGGCCTGCCGCCGGTTACACTGGAGCCACCCTCACCACCACTAAGGAGAAAATTAGAACAACAAGGGTCTTTTGAGACGACCGGGCCATAGGAGACTATGCCCATTTCCCCTCTGAGAAGAGAACACTTGATTTCAGAGAAACCCACCATTTCATACCTTGGATTGGAATCTCTTGGTCCATCCAAAACACAAACCACTGATCTTTCGGTGCCCATCATCATACAAATTTATCCTTATGAGTGCCAGACAATGTCACACGCAACAATGGAAACAAATGCTGCCACTTCTTTCAGGAATTATCCTATTCCCACTACGACTGTCAACACAGGGGGTGTTCCACCTCCTAACCGACCGTCATTGGTCCGAACCACCATGGTATCGACTGCCTCTACCTCGAGTAGTGGTCCGATCCTGTCTTTGGTGGTGGCCACTACTCCTTTCACACAGAGTGCGACAGGCCCTCCATTCTCATACGAGATGCCTAGCTCAGGTACAAGCCCTGTACTTTCCTACTCCACTTTGCATACTTTAGGTTTGGGGAAAGGAGCTCTAACGCTCCTCTGCAAGGACCCTTGGGGGGCACTTCAGCTCCCTTTAATGATTTCCCTTATGGAGGAGGTCATATACCTCCTTCGTGCCCTTCGCTCAGTGGCACCGACCAGCATTCTGCCAGGCCAAACGTAAACCATAGTTCATTTGGATTAGGGATTCAAGGACCACCTTCTCATAATATGTCAATAGTTTCAACACCATTTTCTTTGTCCGGTGCATTTGGAAACAACACTTTCTCGTTAGATTCTTTCCCAACCGGGGGAAACCCCGGTTATGAACAACCAAATCCTATGAAAGGTACTATTCCTTCACAGGGGGCGAACACATAAATTTATTCCGCACCAGGACCTTGGAATTCTTGGCAGAGATCATTTCCCTATTCAGGAATGCCGATAAGGGGAAACTCCTTTCACAACCAATGGAACCCCAGGCAAGGCGCAGGACCTATTCCCATGGGATCGGCATGGGGAAACCATTCCTAAAGTCCTTCGAATGTAATGCACACCCAACTGTCTACGTCCTATTTTGGGAATCAGTCGATGATGTCTCCTCAAATATAGAATCCATATGTTGGTCATGGCCATGGTTTTTACCAGAACCCTGGCCATCAACCCAAATTTTCCTCGCAACCTGGTGCCAGTCAAACTCCAGGCCCCTTTTTCCATGGTTATCACCAACAACCCAAACTACCTTTCCTAGCAACCTTGCATTTTCCAAACTTGACAAGGTTGTTGAATGAACCTATATGTCATGATCCGCATTGCCCCACTATGCTGACAAAGTTGCCTTCGGACATACCTAAGTTTGAAGCCAAGCCTAACGAAGATCCAGGAGATCATGTGACTACCTTTCACCTTTGGTGCTCATCTAATTCATTGAAAGATGACTCCATACAATTGTGATTTTTTCAACACACTCTCATTGGGAGTGCTACGAAATGGTACATTTAGCTCGACTTCTAAAGATACTCTTCCTTCGGTGAATTGGCAATGGATTTCTTAAACCATTTCCAATTACTTGTGAGATACAATGCCGACACAGAATTGCTGGCCAATTTCGAACAGACAAAAGCGGATCATATCTCCGATCACATATGAGAATGGAGACACCGGAAGAGTTTGATTAAAGCGCCAGTCCCACCAGCATTCCTACTGGAGTGGTTCCTTAAGTTCTTGGTCCCACAGTTATCCAAATATGTCACAATGTCGGGAATGTTTTCCAAAAAAGATGCAATCATGAGAGCTCAACAACTTGAGCTAATTTATTCTCAGTCTGGTCTACTATACGAATTTTTGTCGAATGTGCCACAATCAATACTTGATAACACCAGATAGAGAACTATACCACATGCCGATGGTATTTTTGGTTCAACACAAATAAAGCCCGCTGAATAGATGACAAAACAATTGCATCAATTGTTTATACAACACACAGCGGTCAGCCAGGCCACTATTCCGACTGCTTCCCCTACCCAATCATTGGATGTAGACAGTGTGCAATCGACAAATCTGAAGGCCACCCAACAACTTGGTGGAAATAAGAAACAATGTAAGAAGGGCAAGGGGGATAAGAAACTCTCTAACAATGTTGGCGGGGGCAACACCGAAAAAGGAAGTCGAGGTATCTATGTAACCTGTGCATGGAATGTTGGAAATATGGCTACAACAGAGATGACGCAGATGATCAAGGCGCAGATGATCAAGGTTGTCATTGATGGCAATCGATTGTTTATGAAGAACAGATGCTGAAACATGCT